>JAAVTG010000877.1:0-60813 GCA_011947345.1 Phytophthora quininea | reverse complement strand
TTACTGTGCTGGGGTTTAGCCTCGATGTTGGCTGCTATACAAACAATACGTTCCCTTTATCAAACTGTACCCATCTTGAAATGATTGCCCGGTAAATTAATTTCACTATGTCGAAGGCGATCATTTCGAGACGGACACAATTCGATAAAGAGGACGTTCTTGCTATTGCTGAAGTTGCCGGGTCTTGAAGATGGCAGGCGGCTTGACAGCGGCGATTCTCGACGGCGACACGCACGTGTTGCCTGTCCATGCTCTGGAGCTTCTCTCGACGCTTTCACCCACCTCACTAGAGGCACTGGCGACTGCTGCCGTCTCCGAAATGGCCAAGAACGGAGCCAACTCCGGTCAAGATACACTCGAGCAGCTGCCGCCAGAGCAGTACGAGGCCTTCGCAGTCGTGTGCTCTATCGTGGCTACTTGTGCCAGGGACGGTGGTTCTCGGACATCGGCGGAAGCACGACAGCAGCTCTACGCTCTGGGGTGGAGGACGACGCCCTGCAGCTGAAGCTTCTTCCTGTTCTGGCTGCTGTCGTGCCCAGTGTCGAGCGCGTGCTGGCAAATACCAGTGAGTTGAAAGCATCTGTACCTTATGCCAATTAATGATTTGATGACCAGGTTGTATGGATGCAGGCTTCGATTTCGCTCACGTGGTGGACGTCAACTGGAGACTGGACTACGTTCTGCGCTCCAGCTCTGCTGGAAGTGTCCACGAGCCGCTGTACTTTGTGCAGCTCAAAATCCAACCCCCAAATGCAAACGACTCGAAGCTGCAGACGGTGACGTTCACGTGCTCAGTGGAAGAGCTGAGAGCGCTTGTCTACAAGATCCAAGAAGCTGTGAATGAAGTGGAGAAGCTGGCGGCAAGAGCTCCTTCTCAACTGCGAGCGAACGGGTAAAATGGAACTGCTGGGCAAGCTTGTTGGACAAGGTATCGCGTCGGAGTAACTTTCTACAGCCTGCAACTCGCGGTCATTCTGGCGAGTCCAAAACACCTAAGTATGTGGCACTAACGAGCGCCGTGATCGACGCATACACGCCGTCATAGATTGCGGTAGTGGGTAATCCATTGCGCTTAATGACCATGTTGAAAACCAGTCGAGGTTGTCTGGCATTTGTCAACTGAAGGTGTTCGAGACGAATGGCGCTCGACCCGACCCTCAAGCAAAAGCGCGGCGCAAAAATCCCTTCGACCGATAGTGACGACGAGAAGGGCAAACTCCAAATCAAAAGAAGGCTATCCGACGAGAACAACTTCGGCGGGGCCAAGCTCGCTCCCGACAAAAGCAGCGCGACCTGCAGCGGCAGACAGAACAACGACTCGGAGACGAAATACAGGAACTACGTCGGTTAATCCAGGGATCAAGCTGAAGCGCCAACGACTTCATCTCCGAGGCAAGACCAAGCCAAGTCGATGGAGCATCGTCGGGGAAGTGCTTCACCTGATCGAAACGTGCTTCCAGTCCCTGTGGTGTGCTGATGACGTCGACGATATGCAGGGCCACCCCATCGTTCACAGCAGCTTGCAGCGACTTCAAACGCTTGTCCTGCCAAGCGTGGCCATGGGTGGACTCTACGGCTTCAAGGCTTTAACGGAGCAGCTAAGGCAAGACCCTATACACTTTGGCGACCCACACATCGAGGTGCAGCAGATCGAATCAGTGGGCGTTGGGGGAGCGATCACTTCGAGACCGTCTGCTGGGCCAACGTCTCCATTGCAGCAGTTCCTTGACGTTTCTGCTCGACGAAGACAGCGGATGCGTGCAACGCCTGGAGCTGAATGTCGCTTTGCTGACTTCGCTGCGTGCTGTTCTAGGAGACCTAAAGAATGCATGTCGCGTGCTTGATCGAGCTCGGGTTAGTCTGGAGGGTGCAATCGGCAACTGAATCCTCTTTCGATCAGTTCGATGTAGCTTAACCAGAGCGGAATGCGAGTCAAAGTGCAAATATCTTTCGCAACAAGCGACTAGCAGTAGCTTAGACAAGAAGGCTAGCAGCGGTCGTTGTTCTGACTAACCACAACACGTCCCTTTCGAGCAGCTGGATGTCCTTCTCGAGCTGCGTGAGCTCCTTCTCGAACGTCTCTTTCGGCGGACCTTGCCCAGCGTGTCGAAGACGACGTTGTGGCAGAGCTTCTGGTACTTGGCGTTGACGTGGTCCCACTTGGACTTGAGCGCGTCCACTAGAGCGAGCCGCTCGTCCTCGTCCATGGGGTCGACTCGGTCGCGACTGTCTTCCTCCATGAGGTTGTGGTTCTGCCGCACGAACTCCTCGATCATGGAGTTTTCGCGCTCGATCTCGTCCTTGACCTGGCTCAAGTACCGCGGCACCTGGCCATAGTCCTCCTTTTTCAGGTACTGCGGAGGCTCGTTCTTCACACGCGCACGGTTTCCAGGCACGGCGAGGATATTTTCAACGGCGTTGGCCGTGATGAAGTTCTTCGCCGACTTGAGGCCCATGATAGGCTTGTCGTCTTTCTTGACTACGGGAGGCCTCGTCGCGCCAGGATACGTGAACTTGCTCGCTGCATGACAAACAGAGCTAAACATTAGCGCTTTATTCCTTACAGCATTCGGAAGTTTGAGACGACGTACGATTTTTGGTTGACACGACACTAGAGTTGCGTTCACCCTTGCGGATGAAACCTTTCGGGTCAGGTTTAGCTGGCAGGCGGCCGAAACCTCGAGCACTCGCAGGCTTCTCCACTCGCTGTGCCTCCCCAAGTTGGCACCTTCGAGTCTCGTTTTCCCACGCACGCCAAAGGTGCTGCCTGTGGGCGCCACTTGGGGGTCATACTTGGAGCGATATCGTTCGGGTTTGACCACCTCCACCTTCGGCTTCGGGATCAAGTTGTAGATGCATTCTTCGCGGTGCATTTTGACGAGTCTTGTACCGAGAGGAAGAGTGGTGAATGGCGCGCCGCAGCAAGTGGTTCGTTTCGATGGTTTTGCTCGATCTCATCGATGGCTATCTTTGCTCGAGCACGGGACAATGAGTTCATTTACTTCGGTTAATTCGACAGAAGCCTTCTGCTGCAATGAGCCACATCGAGTGCTGTAGGTGGGGATATTTATTCGCATGCCTTGTGTTTGCCGGTGCTTTTGGTGGTGGTAACACCCGAGTCATCAATCGAAACCTCAGTCGGGGCGACGTCGACGACCACCACTGGAGGAGAAGTTTCTGCCACAACAAGTTGGACGGGCGGTGCAGTTGTCGTCGCTGTCGCGGCAGCCTTGACTTGGGCGTTGTCGCCAGAAGACGACCATGCATCACCAGCGTCCGCAGTCAACACGGAAAAGTCGAGATCCTGGGCACCAAGCTGTACGGTGGCTGTTGCCGTCGCATTGACTTGGGTGCTTGGTGATGGCGTCTCGGGAGTCTGAGTGCTGGGCGTTGTGGTCGTGTTTGTCTGGGCGGTGGAGTTACTGGTCGTGTTGGTAGCAGCAGTAGTAGCCCCATTGATAGAAGCCTTTCCAAGCTGCTGGACGAACACACCTTTGTCCCAGAGCTGCACGAAGTGGTCTGAGAAGAAGCTGCCGGCGCTTGGTCCTTGAAGAGCCTGGCTGGACTGACCGGAGCACTCGCCGTCGCTCTCGCCAGGAGGCTTGACCCACACATAGCGACTAACGTAGTTGGAGCCGGTGTTGCTACTTGGAAGCTCGCCAATCCCTGCCCACTTGGCATTGCACCACTCGGTGCTCGTCGGTGCCACCAAGTTGCGCGATGTGTCTACGATACACTTGAAGGCTTTGCCGCTGGCACGAACAAACCGCTCGCATGCCGCCTCCATTTCCGAGTTTGACCGGTAGTTGGAGGTGTTGAGCGAGATGCCCTTGCTCTTGCAGTTGGGGTCGACCGAGTTCACGATCTTGGCGACTGCTGCTGCCTGCTCGTCGTTCGAGAGGGTCCAGTACCCCACGTCCAAGTAAATCTCAGCGTTCGCGTTCTGCGAGAGGATGTCCAGCGCCACGCCGAGGTTATCAGCATAGCCATTCTTCGTACCGCAGCCTTCATCAGCCAGCAGTCCGACCGCATCAGGTTCCAGAATGTAGACGACTTGTTGACTACCTGCTGCATCAGCTAGTTGCTGGAGGAAGGCGCGATACTTGGAGACGTCCGAGTTGGAGCCACCACTCGAGTACCCGTTAGCGCAATCCTTCTGGGGCAGTCCGTAGACGACGATGGTGGGCGGACTGGTGTTTCGATTCTCCGAGTCACACACCGGAAGCACAACAGACGAGGCCAACGACGCAGTGTCCGACACGCGATCAGTGTACCATTGAGCGATTTGCTGCTTGGCCACTTGCTCGATTTGGTCCTTCAGGTTCGGATATGCCGCGACTGCGCTGTCGTACGAGCCGCCGAGTGTTGACCTGCAAGACGGCGCGCCACCAGAGGAACTCGAGACGGAAAGCGCCGAAAGCAGCAACGCAAGGTAGTGACTGACGGGTCTCATGATGCTGTTAGTGTGTTGGCTTGGCAGAGATTAAAAGGCTTGGAGTTGTTAACTTGAGCTGGTAGATCGAGATATGCGTTGGA
This sequence comes from Phytophthora quininea, assembly GCA_011947345.1. Taxonomy (NCBI): domain Eukaryota; phylum Oomycota; class Peronosporomycetes; order Peronosporales; family Peronosporaceae; genus Phytophthora; species Phytophthora quininea. Next base: position 56,277 of record JAAVTG010000877.1, on the reverse strand, counting down.
AAGTAGCTCAAGATCATTCCGAACGCATACCGCACCAACCTCCTCGAGAGATACATCGAAATTGATCGTCCTCAGTCTTTCGTCTTGAAATCTTGCCGTTGCTTCCTCGTCCACCCGTGGAAATTGATTCAACAGGAAGATGAAGTTCTGGTCGTGCAAAAATAGCTTTGCATAAGATGAACCGGATCACTGTATGGCAAGCGACAACGACCTTGGATCTTGAGCAAGTCTTGTAGTTATCAGATGATATCTTCACTGTCCGAGCGCTGCTTTGGTGCTCGACGAGGCGGGGATAGAACACGGCCTCTCGACGCTATTGCCTCCGTGTCGTCGATCGAGAGTCGTCTCCGTCCAAACTCGACCTCAGTCAAATCGATCTCATCGTCATCGTCAACGTCGAAACTGATTCGGTCTTCGTGCGAGCTGTCAGCATCTTCATCAATCCGGGAGTATTGTACGTTGCTTCGTTGCTTCTGTGCTCCAGCTGCCGTTTTCACTCTCCCTGAATTCTTTTGCATCGCCGTCGACGACAAAACACGAGCCCAACGATCACAAGCAGAGCGAAGCCTGCAATAGATGCCATCGCGATTGGCCCTGTCCAGGACTCCGGCGAGGGTAGGATTGAATACACGATAGAAGCACGGTGGTTGCCAGCTTCAGCAATCGATTCACCGTCGCTCAAACTGACATTGACCGTCGCATTGTGCACTGTGGGTAAAGATGTACCGTTGCCGTCTCCGATACTGCTTATAGTAGAATCCGTGGTAGCAATTAAAGCCTTGGAACTTGACGGAGTATTACTCGTATCCTTCGGTCCTGTATGAACGCTGCGAGTGCGAACAGCTTGGAGGAGCGTCACATCCTTAACGTGAGAGCACATAGAATTTTCACTAGATGCCGTGACTGCAGCTTTTGATGCTCCGAAGAATGCGCAAGTTCCGCATCGAGGGAGGGAATGCGGAGTCCACTGCTGAAAGATTGCTTGGGGGCTGCGTTCCTTCTCCATTTCGAAATTCACCGCTAAAGGCAAAACAAACACATTAGGAGGGCTAGTACAATGTCACACACTTGATACATCATCACGTACCAACACGAACGAGCTGACAGCTGAAGTTGTCCCGAATAACCAAGTACAGAGTCTTGGACGATTGCTGGGATAGCTCATTAGCTGAAGGAATGCGTAGTGTATACATTGGTGTATCTCTCTCAGACTTGCCCGACTCCGTATTTCTGGGCTCGGCTGCAAGTTTTAGCCGGATGGGGTCACTGGATTGAGTCCCGTTCAGATACATTGACCCTAGCAGTTCTGCCGAGACAGACCGTAAACCATTGTTGGCAACAGCCACTTGCACAGAAACATACGAGGACGCAGAGTCCTCGACCGACTCCACTTGCACACTCTTCACGTCCAGAGAATACACAGGTCCTGCCATGCGCGTAATGTACAGGTTTGAGTAGTGGAGATCCGCGGACAGTTGAGGCACATCTTTATCAAGAGGCCAAAAGCCCGGAACAGCGGGCTGGTCAAACGCAGGCCCCACTTCGGGAGACATGGCAAAGATGCCGTGCGCCTGCCACATCCAGTCACTTGTTTCTCCATTGACTGTATACAAGTTGCTTTCCTTCCAAGATTGGCCGTACTTGAATCCATTGAAGTGTGTCATCTCGCTCGCCAACGCTCGGAAGGTCGAGTTGCTCGGTTCGTTTGGCTCTCCTTCAGATTGACAAGCATAAGGAAGGTTGAAGTACTTGCCGTATGAGTGGTAGTTGAGGGCCACGCTGAAGTCGGATGTATTGCGCTCAACAAGGTCCCGCACAGCTTTCGTCTCGGGCTCAGAAAATGCGCTGGATCCAGCGTAATCGTCTCCACAAGGATTGTTGCTGCTCCCTTTCGTATCACGCGCAAAGCAAACGTCGTAGTTGCGGTTCAGATCCACACCAGCGTCGATAGGGCTTTTGTTGCAATTCGGCAGAGCGCTTTTGCGTTGGCCCATTTTGTTGTGCTCCCACACACGCTGCATCTCATTATGCGCATAGCCATCGGGGTTCACAACCAGCATAAACCAAAGCTGGCGAGACGAGAGGAGTTCCAGTGCTGCCAGGTCGCCGTTGAGATAATCTGTCGTCAAGATATCGATCGTATACACCAGGTTCTGATTCAAAGGAAAAAAACGAGTCAATTGGATCGTCAAAACGTTTAGAACATGAGTTTCTTTCTTACCATCATGGAAATTGGCTGCCAGTAATTAACAAACAAGTTAGAGATGTGTTCAACAAAAACAACGATTGTATACTCAACCTCGCGAGCATGGTGCATGCCTGTGAAAAGCGCTTGTGGGATTTTCATGTCCGTGTCAACATGGCACGCTCCCAGACAGAGAGCTCGCAGCGGCCGTCTCTCTATTGATCGTCCTAAATCTTCCACCTTGGTAATAAGCGGGAATTTCGACGCCACTTCATCAATAAACGCGTCCACTTCTTCCGTAGACAGCGATCCTCGGACAGATCCCAAACGGGGAGTAAATGCTATCACCCAACCGAAAGTTAGTACTTCAAAATAAATTTAACATAAAGCCAACGTACGTGTTTTGGGTCGGCAGTTGCTGGAGCTTGAGTAGTGGGGTCGGCACAACGGATCTGCTGCATCTCCACCTCGCAGCTCGACCTTTTCCACCTTCATTGTGACATCATCACTAGAACTCACACTCAGCTCTAGCATCAGCTGATTTTGGTCTTTATTTTCACCGTCATCCTTCAGCACAGTTTCTTCCCGTAGTAAAATATCGTCCACATACCACCGCAGCCACTTGTCGTCCCACACAAAGTCCACGTTGTGGAAGGAGTCTGCAATATCATTGACACACGGCAGCTCCACCGCCACCGACTCGTTAAGTGATGAGCCCACCACCACTTCGTTCGTGTTGGTGTATTGATTAGAGGCCAGTGTCATCTCGTTATGGTTGGGGAGATAGAGCTTTGCAGTTGGATTGGCCTGTCCTCTATTGTCCGCTGTGGGAAGCTGCATTCGGAGAGAGAGACGATGTAGGGAGTGTCCTCCTGTGATGGTCGTAGATAACCGCAGCTTGGCACACTGGGACGCGCCAACTTTTAGCTGGATGGAGCCGTCGGAGACCGTCACGGCGTCTTTCCTGTAGCACGAGGAGGACGATCTGCAGTCGTCCACAGCCTCCCACTTGAGGTGGTCCTGCTGGAGCGTCCCCAGGCTGTCAGCAGCGGACGCGTCGACGCCCCAGAGCGTCGAAAGCTCGCACCCGCGAGCCCGATGGATCCGCAGCACCATTTCTGTGGAAATAATACTGAGTAGTATAAATATTTTTCGTTGCATACTATACATTTATTTTACAAGATGAAATGAGAAATCTCGTTTTTCCGGAGTGGTCTTACCTTAAGCGAAAAAAGTCGCAGGGAATCAATTACAATGCACTAGTAGCTACTCGCCCAGTCCTCAAGAAGCCATCGCCTTTAGTCGCCAAGTTCCGAGGGAATGGTGCGCTTGCTTGTATTAGTGTTGCGGTCTCTTCACGGGCGAGAGTTTGTATTCGACCACATTCTGGGTGTCCACCCAGAACTTCATTGTGGTCACCCAACTTTCGGAGGGGAAAGGAAACCCGCTGCCTCGTCCTTGGGACAAACCGCAAATGAGAATGCGTGGAGGTCTCATGTTTATGGGGGAGGCATGCATTTTCCCCTGTAACACGCTACCCACCCGTAGCTATCGTGTCGAATACCAATTGCTACAACGAAAAATCAGCAAGCAGCACAAGCTTGCCACGGAAGTTGTATCGTTCATAACGTAATGTTTACTCGGGCGGTCCGAAGAATATTGTACCGGTATCACGCTTCAATACAATCGCCTCATCTCGTGCATACTCACTATGAACAAACTTTCTTGAAAATTGCGAACTCCCACGCAGGCACGACTAGCATCGAATGTGTCGACGCAGAACTTGCTTTTCCTTCGTAAAAATGGCTGACAGATGCCTCACACAAACTCTTTTCAGGCGAACCACTGCATCTTGGCTCTGTAGTCGCACCGCAGTCTTGTTGCCCCCTTCCTGGTGACACATAGATGGACAAATTTCTGCGGGCCGTATCATCAACCACACTTGATGCTTCAACTCGTTCACTTGGCGAGCTCTTACTTAGATGCCACGGCCCCATAATCACTCACTCATACAGTCATTGGCCAGCACCGCATTGTCGAAACAAACTTGTGCTGTCGATCCACTTCAAAATTATCGCGTCGATGGCGATGCCGTTCCAGACCTTCGAGCAAATCCACGCGCGACTGAGCGACGCTGTGATCGGCCATGTATTACCTCGCGGTCGAAAACGCGATTGCAGCTCCCTAACTAATTGAGTGATCTCGGAATCCCCAACAGTTCTCAGACCGCAGCACACGCGCCGTGTAAAGGGCCGCCCGCCCGCCACTTGTCATGATATGATGACAAGGCTGAACTCTTAGCCAAGAAGAAAGCTATCCGACGAGAACAACTTCGGCGGGGCCAATCTCGCTTCCGACAAAAGCAGCGCGACCTGCAGCGGCAGACAGAACAACGACTCGGAGACGAAATACAGGAACTACGTCGGTTAATCCAGGGGATCAAGCTGAAGCGCCAACGACTTCATCTCCGAGGCAAGACCAAGCCAAGTCGATGGAGCATCGTGAGCGAAGTGCTTCACCTGATCGAAACGTGCTTCCAGTCCCCGTGGTGTGCTGATGACGTCGACGATATGCAGGGCCACCCCATCGTTCACAGCAGCTTGCAGCGACTTCAAACGCTTGTCCTGCCAAGCGTGGCCATGGGTGGACTCTACGGCTTCAAGGCTTTAACGGAGCAGCTAAGGCAAGACCCTATACACTTTGGCGACCCACACATCGAGGTGCAGCAGATCGAACCAGTGGGCGTTGGGGGAGCGATCACTTCGAGACCGTCTGCTGGGCCAACGTCTCCATTGCAGCAGTTCCTTGACGTTTCTGCTCGACGAAGACAGCGGATGCGTGCAACGCCTGGAGCTGAATGTCGCTTTGCTGACGTCGTTGTGTGGTGTTTTGAGAGGCCCAAGTGGTGCAGTGCGTGTGCTTGAATGAGCTTGGATTAGCCCCGAGGGTGTGCTTGGTGTTGAGATTGGTGACCATCGCATCTAGATTAGATTGCGAGGATGTGGGTGGTTACAGCAGTGGTTGCAGGATAGTTAGGAACTATTAGTAGACTCGTTGTCTCCCTGGACTGCCCGCAAGGGCAGGCGAGATGAAGAGGTTAGTTGTGGTTTTACCACGTCAAGCATAAGCAGTAGCAAGTACACGTTGGTACACTTTGGGAGTTCCAGCTCCCACGATTGTGTTTGTCTTCAACATCTCAAAAGGTTACGAGCCCAACTTCGCTACGAAACTCTGTTCGACAGGAAAGATGTCCCGTTCAACCTGGAAAGACTGCTGGAACTCCGACTCTCGCAAGCCAAATTTCACGGCGTGGCAAGTCCGTGTTCGAGCTTTGCTTGAAGCGGAAGGCGTATGGGAGATTGCGAACAGTGAGCTGTATTACAACCGCAGCTGGAGCTATGTAACAACTAGCGCGGGCGAGGAGCGTTGAGCGAGACGGCGGTGTTGCTGCGGGCGGAGCTGTAGTCGGAGGGAGGAGGAGCCTTGGCACTTGGAGAGTAAATTGAGAAGTGAGATTGATCTGGCGGGTTTATCTTGCTAGCGCGCGTTGGGGAAACGCAAAGGGAAATCCAGTTCCCATCCTAAAGCCTATCAATTCTCTAAGTCCATATGAATCCTAATTCTACCAATGAACAGTTGCTAACTGGAAACGTAGCTCGAATCTTGAATCTTCTTGATGCGTCCCATAATCAAGAATCCATCAATAACTGGATTCTTTCAAATCCGTAGAATTTAAGAGCCAATCAGAGTAAAGATTATGGGACGTTCTTGAGACACCTAGAAGGTGTAATCTTGAACTTGAAGCCCTCGACCAATAGGAACGCTTTATGTATGTATGTTTACTACCATAAAGATAGCCAACTATCCAGCATAATCTGGATAGTCTCAAAACGTATTGTCGGGGTTGTCGTCTGCAACATGTTGTCGCTGACGGCAATTCCGTCACATCACCTCTCTTCAAGAAGACGCCTATTTCGAAAATGGCTTCGGTCTCTTCTTGGTTCCCCAATAGAGATCAATGAGTCCGGGAATCTGCTTTAGATTCTCCACGGGCTCCCAGGTGGCCTCTGACTTCGATTCGCCAAGCCACCAAACCTTGTACTGAGGTTTCCCTTGTACTTGCGATGCCCAATTACGGCCTCAACGAGTTGTCCCTCGGAGCCATCGACTAACACCACTTTGTCCACCTTCTGCTTACGATTGGTGTCCTTCTTGTACGGTTTTAGTAGTGATGTGTGAAACACCGGGTGCATCTTCAATCCCTTCGATAATCCCAACTCATAGGAATCCTTCGAGATCTTCTTTAACACTGGAAACGGTCCAATGTATCTTGGAGCGAGCTTCTTCGACTGGGCATATCCCTTGTGACGGATGTCCATATTCTTTCCGTCTAACAACACCATATCGTTGACTTCAAAGTCCTGCACGTGTCTGTTCTTGTCGTAGTAATGCTTCATACGCTCCTGCGCTTCGCTCATGCGATCTTGTGCAATCTTGAGCTGAGTTTCTTGTCGAAGCAAAAACTCTTGCGCTGATTTCTCCAACTTCTTAAACTCTGGATCTGCTGCCACATCATCTGGCATGTAGGGTATATATCATAGATCCGCTTCGAACGGTGACATCCCTATCGTAGAGTGTACACGTCGATTGTAGGCAATTTCTGCCAAGTGGAGATAGTCATTCCAGTCATTTTGGGCTGGACTAACGACACCTCGGAGATAGTCTCCAATGAAACGGTTTGTTCTTTCCGTTTGTCCGTCAGTTTGGGGTCGGAATGCAGACGATAATTTGTGCTGGGTTCCCATAGCTGTCATAGTTGCTTGCCAAAACTTAGACGTAAACTTGGTGTCTCTATCGGACACAATGGTCTTGGGCATGCCATGGTCCTTGACGTAATTCTTCATGAACACGTTTGCGATTTCCGTAGAATCTTCTGTTGTCTTAGTTGCAATGAACTTGGCTCGCTTGGTCAAACGATCAACAATGACCATAATCGAGTTGTATCCTTCTTTAGTCGATGGAAGAGACACGATGAAATCCATGGATATATCAGTCCATCTGCCTCTTGGAACATCCAACGATTGGAGTAGTCCTGGTGGCTTTGTTTGCCTAGCCTTGTTGCGCTGACACATCTCACACGTGTTGACATAGCGCTGGATATACTTGGACATTCTTGGTCAATAGTACTTTTCGCGAACAGCCTAATAGGTCTTATAATATCCAGGATGACCAGCTGACACTGAGTCATGGTTTTCACAGATAACGCGATTCTTGAGATCTTCGTCGTCTGGAATGTATAAACGTGGAGTCTCATCTTCGCCTGTCTGATAGTATAAGACGCCGTCGTTGATTGAATAACGCGGCATCGAGACACCTTCATTCAGACGTTTGATAATCCATAGTAGTTCCTTCTTCCTTGAGTACATCTGCTTAGCTGATTGAGCGACAGTCACCTTTGAGGCAACCATCGTCGCCACAATTTCGCGGTTTTGAGCAGACTCAAGAAGTTCTTTTAGGCTGACTTGAGCGGCCTTGTGCTCGAAGTCTGGCTTTCTTGATAGCGCATCTGCTACAGTATTGGTTTCTCCAGGAATCCACTTGAATAGTGGCTGGAACTCAGCGAGTTCATTGAACCATCGGGCAATTCTTCGGTTAGTCGTCTTCTGTGTCAGAATCATCTCAATACTCTTGTGGTCGGTTTCGACAGTAAACGGCTTGTCCAATAGATAGACGCGCCATGTCTTCAGAGCATGCATAATTGCGAGCAGCTCTAGTTCGCGAACTGGGTAATTCAGCTCAGCGGGTTTCATCTTTCGACCAGTAAAAGCAATTGGATGTTCCAACCCTCCCTCGTTTTGAAACAAGACTCCCCGATCGCGAAGTTCGAGGCGTCCATCCTGATGCCAAAAGGCTTTGAAAAATCAGGAAGTTTGAGGACGGGTGGAGACGATAAGCGACGCTTGAGTTCTTCAAAGCATCGCAATTGGTCTTCAGTGAGCTGGATTGGCTCACGAGACCGTTTGCCCTTGATACTTTCATGCAAAGGACCTGCAAATTGAGCAAAATCCTTGCAGAATCTGGAGACGTACACAGTTGTCCCCAAGAAGCTTTCCATTTGCTTCTTTGTCTTTGGAATAGGCCAATCGGCAATGATTTTGACCTTATCTGGGTCCATACGGACACCGTTGCGCCCAACAAAGTCGCCCAGGCATGGAATTTCATCCACGCAAAACTGGCATTTGGACAACTTGATGTAGAGCTTCTGCTCTTCACAGCGCTTGAGCACTCGATCCAAAGCCTCGAGGTGCTCAGAGACATCTTCACTTTTAGTGAACACATAGATGTCGTCGAAATAGATTCGCATCACGTCACGTAAATCCCGGAAAACCTTCTGTAAAAGGCGATTAAGCGTTCCTGGACTACCACTGAGTCCCATGGGAGTGACGAGGTATTCAAAAGACCGTCTGGAGTTGAGAAAGCTGTAAAGGGTATATCGGATTCCCTTAACTTGACTTGGTAATATCCCCAGAGTAGATCCATGCACGAATACCAAAAGCTGCCTGCCATCGCGTCAAAGGTATCTTCCTTCCGCGGCATTGGGATTGCTGGCAAGATTGTCGCTAGATTTAGCTGACGAAAGTCGTGCACGATATGCCATCCAACTGGTTTCTTCACACAGAACGTTGGTGCACTAAATGCTGACGTACTTGGTCGTATGATGCCTGCTTGAACCATTTCTCTGGTCCAGTCTTGTATAATTTGGCGTTGCTCAGGACTTTGGCGCCACTGCTTCACCGAAACTGACTGAGTTCCAGATTTCAGCAGGATCTCATGCTCGATACCTTCACGTACCGGTGGCGTCTCATTAGGGAGTTCCGTACGAAAAACTGTGTCCGCATACTTGCGCAATACTGGATACGCAGGATTGTCCTTGAGAGCCTCCCAACCTTGACTCTTGAAGCGTTCCGCCTTCTCGGAGTCATGGGGATTGATCATGAATACAGCTTCAATGTCTTTTCAATGACCGCGGCTTGTTGGGGGAAATGCAACTTCATTTTCCTTGGCTCTCTCTCGGGTTGTGGAGTGGTGGGTCGAGAGAAGACCAATTTAAGAATGAGCACTGCAGTAGACCTTGTGCTCCTGCTACAGATAAGAACTCGAGTTCTACAACTACTTCGCCAGATCAGAAAAGAGGGCTTCCCCTTTCGACTGCTACGTCTTCGACGTCTTGTCCGTGGAAGCCAACCATTTTCAATGACCGCGGCTTGTTGGGGGAAATGCAACTTCATTTTCCTTGGCTCTCTCTCGGGTTGTGGAGTGGTGAGCCCCATAGTTTCCCACCACAACGCTACCCGCACTCCTGTGAAAGTGATCACGTGCTTTGAGTGTGTTAGAGCGATGACTTGCACATCAACTTTGAAAGATTCGAGGATCCAGCTGCTGTTAGGGTAGGATAGCCTTCAAAAGCGTTTGACAGCCACCTTCCCATTAGCTTGATCACCAACCGATCCGCCCCCGCATTCATTAACTCTGTAGCGCCGCCTATCCGAATGGAATGCGTCGAGTACAATTTTGAATTGAGGCCTGCCGTAGTCGCTGCTTTCCTCAGCGCCGAGGCAACTTCTTCTGCTGTGATTCCGGATCCTGGGCCGATTGACAACGCTGGTTGATCGGGTTTCGTTCCAAACGCTTTAGCTCCTTTTCGGATCCACCGAGCCGCTAACACTGGGCATAACACGGCATCTCCAGACCGATTATGGTACCGTAGTTCCTCTCGCCCATATTGGTTGTTTTTCGCACCAAGCAGACGGATACCCACCACCTCGGCATGACGCGGCCGGACCTGGTTACCTTTGCTATCCTTGAACACCAGATCACCCAGTCGTAACACATACTGATGATACTGTTTACCAATGTACAAGTACTCCGACCGGCGCAACAGGAAAAAGTATGCGAGCACCAGCCCGCCCCACAAAAGTTGCTCACGAGGAAGCCGTAGATTAAGCTGGCGTAAAGTAATACGGAGTAGATCGGGTGTAACAGGCTGTTGCTTGCGTACTGGATCCGTGAACTTGCGGATTCCTCGCAATAAAATTGCATGTCCGGCATTCACACCGGGATCATATCCCGCTGTGTTCTTGTGAAACCAGCGCACTGCACCGAGTTTGCTGCATATGGTTGAATAAGTGTTTCCAATACCAGCACGGTTCATACCGAATCTCCACAGATACACGGCGAAAGCCCCTAACTGAGCTGCGTTAGCATCCAACGCGTCACGTGCAAGCCACGGGTTGTATCCCATCAAGGTACACCATTTTTGCCATTGATTCCATGATCTTCTGTATTGCACACGTGAAGTATCAGCTAGAGCTCCAGCTCGGAGCATTGCTCCCAGAGCTTGGAGAGTTTTCTCGAGCTCCGAGGGACATTGACCTGCAGCCATGCACACGACATGTCAGCAAATAAACGAGCGTGATCTTCAGATTGCCACACCCTGCTGCCCGCATCGGCCATGACATTGTCCACACCGGGTACATGTGTAGCGGAGGAATAAAAATCATAGCGCACTTCTAGGAAACCAATCACTCGAAGCAGCATTTGAGCAAATGCGTTCCGACTGGAACGCCGATTAGCCCACGCCACTGCGCTAGTATTATCTATCCAAAATCGCACGTGACCCGAGGTCAACTGCTCCAGCTGTGACCATTGTGATCCCCATACAACTGACGCGAACACTGCGCTCATTAGTTCACGGATATTGATACTGAATTCATCGGAGACTGAATCATTGAACTTGGCAATCTGGGCGAGTTCTTCCTCGTCAAACTCAACTTGTAAATATTGTCGTTTTGCTGGCCAAAGTGCACAAAGTCCCCGATTACTCGCATCCATGTAGATATGATGATCTGGAGCTTTTGAATCGATGAAGCGAGCTAGGGAAACAGAATTCAACCGACCGACGCGAAGAATTGCGCTGAACCATCGTAAATCCTCGCGAACTTCGCGGGTAATCGCGGAGGGTGATACCTGCTAGTTTGGCGTGCGAGTGCTGCAATTCGCTGGTAAAAGGGAGCAGCGGCTCGCACACATGTAGCCACATGCCGAAGGCTTCAAGCAGTTTGTTTAGTTGACGACGAGATGCAATTTGAGCGTTTTGCATATCACTTAGTCGGCCCAATGCTTTGTCGATCTTTTCTGCCGGCATCGAAAGCGTCAAGGTTTTGAGGTTCCAGTAAAGTTCCAAGGCTTTTCCTTCAGTAAACCACGGCGTAAACTTGTCATCATTGCACGCATGCGGACCGAGGATCGAGACCATCGCAGTTCGAAGCGAAATACTTGCCTCAGCTAACCGTGAGCCAATATCCGGCTCTATACAAACATGATCGTCACACCAAGCTTTACCGTCGTATCTGTCCGACCCAGACAAAGGTTGATCTTTCCACGTGGGCGACGAATTTTTGTGTAGATGTACAATCGCCCCTCCGGCTGTCCAGTAGTGCATTGGCGACTCCGCCCATCCAAAGGGGCAGCATAAGTCAATGACCAAAATGCCAAGTTCGGGGATGACCCCGGCAAAACGACCCACATCATCAGCAGCGATCGGGATATTTCGAAAAGCTCCCGCTACATCTCCCGTTGACATTCGACCTGAACCAGGGCATTCCTCCTCAACGTCTAGAATTCGACGCGCAAGTCTAGCAGCTCCGTCGTACGATACCGAAATCGCTGGTTCTTCCTGGCTATGATCGTTTACAGACTCACCAGTGCCTCGTGGGTGAGATAAGTCATGTATCACCCGTGCATCCTTGGTGAGATCAGCCTCCCTTTTGAACCGCACCAAAAGGGCTGCAGGTGACTCCATCTAATGTTGATAAGAGATCGATGTCCAGGATCAAATACCGATCGTCATCTTGTCCTTTGCGCAGACTTTTCACGACCGCGTTTAACGCTCTAAGTGCTGTCCCGTGATTAGAAGGTGGCCGCTCTTGCTGGGCAAATGGGGCAGACCATTTTGGACACACACCGTGTGCCACAAGCTGCTGCCATTCAGCCCGATACTTGTACGTTCTCCAGCACGGCAAATGATCAGGGACCGCCAGCGTTTTATTGGGTCGAGGGTCTTGCGCAGATTCTCCCCGCAGTAGGCGGACGAAGTCTGGTAGTCGCATGCGCGAACGACGGAGCAATTCACTGTACGCGGATTGCTTTGACCTGTCAATTTGATATGACACTGAAGCACCACATTTGGTATGCGGCGCGCTAGGCATTGGTGGCTCCACATCATACTGATCCATGACCGCTGCCAGATAGCTCCGTGATTTATGTCGGAGCAAACCAAGCAGCCGCTCCCTCACCAGTAAGGTTTGCAGATACCGATGTTGCATTCGCCGTACATGGACTTGCATCTGACCTTCCGAACGATTCCTATCGAGCGGTTCCTCCACCAATTCTGTGGGTCGCACTTGGTGTTGTACGCAACCAGCCAGCATTTCGCTGCCGCTGGGCCAACTGACCTGCCTGAAGGAACTCTTCAGCGGCTCAACATCGCCAACAGTGTGCCTGCCGTGCACACCTGGCCAACCGACCTGCCTGCTTGTAGTAAGCAGCGGCAAAACTTTATCACGCCTGCAGCCCTCCTGAGTCGCTAAGGTCGACTCTGCATTTGGCGTGATAGACGGAGGCTTTGATCTTGGCCTGACTGTGGTTGCCTCCGAGACCTCATCATGGCACCCTCACGCCTCCGTGTCCTGTTTGATCACTGCATCCGTAACTCGCAAGCCTCCGTAAGTTTTGTCAATATAGTCTTTCACGATTTCCGGGAGCTTAGTTGGCACAAAATGACGGCGATAGTCGTAAATGCACGTGTCCCCTTCACCTGGGCAGCCGTCGACGGAGAGGAATTGCATGCACAGCTTCTTTCCCTGCGAATTGGTAGAGCAGCAACAACTGCGGGAGGCACAGGCGGTTTTCGCTTCGACTGGTGCCGCACATTATCTCGCTTTTGCTGCTTTTGACGAGGCCGCGGGGCTGTTGCGTGTGCCCCTGTCGTTTTCAGCGCGGCATCCACTCGGATGCTGGTAATGCGGTACACCACTCGCGCATACGACTCATGCCCAAATTGGAAGTGGTTCTTTACCTCTGCTGCTTCGACAAGGCTGTCACGGGCGAGACAAGATCTAAATTGTTCGAAGCGATCGTCAATCCAAGCTACCAGCTCGGGAACAGCTTCAGGGCCGCGCATTGTTGACGACTTTCGTAACAGGAGCATAAATCTTCTGGCCGCATCCACTAAATCGACAACCACGGCGGTGTACATCTCATGCGAGAGTAGCGAGAGTACCTCCAACGAAGCAAGTATATCCACTAAGTCGATCGCTTTTGAGGCCGATGGCAGCCTGTTCTTTGTCGAGAAGTCCAGCATGTCCTGCTGCCTAAGGTTGTCCCTCTCTTCTTCGACGTCGATCGGCACAAAGTGCATGACGGATAGACCACGAAATCCAAAATCCCATCCAAAGAAACCTCGAGCGACTCCAGGGTGTGGCAAAAACTCAAAGTCTTTTGCTCGAGTCTGCATCGACTCGACAAACAATTGAGCATCAAAAGATGAGTACTTACCGTTCACCATTGCGTTGTGGACGACGGCTTGCTGTCGACTTGGTTTGAACTGGGACTTTGTCTCGACTGCTGATGCTGTTATCAGAGTAGACGCACTTCCTTGGCCCAAATTGGCTTGTCGGAGAGCAATAAGCTGGTCGATATCACGGACCATGTCAGGATCGTCTTCTAACCGCCGACGCAGCGCCAGTAATCTCGTGGAGTCGGGATCTGCCCTCTCCACAGGAGTCGACTCCCGGAGGCGCTTTGGTGGACTGGGAGCAGGAACCGGGGGTTCTGGAAGCTCCATATCATCATCTGAATCGAGCAGCTGAGGCATCGCTTCGTTGCCAACGCCGCTTTCTTCGCGATGCTCGGCCTCTGCTGACTGCGTTGACCCAGTGACCGACGAAAATAGCGTCGTTGCAACAGTAACTCCCGCTGGAGCTCTTCTTTTCCTTCGTGATAAAACACGTAATTCAGAATGTGCTCAATGTGCACATATTCCACGCGATTGTTCCTCAGATCGTAGAGCGGAACAAGTTGCCCTTCATCCACCGGGTTCATGGCCAACTTCCGAAGCACAGTGGTGGAACTCCTTCTAGCCGACTGCTGAACGCCGTTGAAGTGGTCATGAGCTGATTTATGCAGCGAGCGCATTTCGGCAGGCATTATATCTGCCACACCACGCTGATAGCAGGGTCGCAGCGCATACGTATCGACCGTGAGAAGCTCAAGCTCTTCCTGCCGAAACGGGACTTCACTGGTGGTGTCTGCGAAAGTGACTTCCAAAACTCCTGACTTCACAGCTTCCTTCCACGAGTAGCCTACCACCGTGCCATAGTCCCAAACCTTGGGTTTCCCGAGCGGAACTCGGGCGACGCACACCGTGCACCCAGTGTAGGTCCCGATGCCGCTCAGAGCCTCATCCTCAGTCACCTTTCGTCGCTCCACCTCTGCTCCTCGCTTTTGAGCTGAGAAAGCCTCCATACCAGACCATCTTCCGCTTGCAATCCGTTCGACCTCGACTAGACCGCGTCTGACAGAGGTTGAAGCGCGGCCGTAGGTAAACCCTTCTGTGTTCAGCTCATCAGGCCGTAGCAGCACATAGGCAAAAGCAGAAGCCATTTGAGTTTCCCTTTCTTTTAGTTACAGAGTCCGGAAGGCGAGTTCCACAGGCAGCGAGACGTGAGGTTATCGAGAGAAGACCAATTTAAGAATGAGCACTGCAGTAGACCTTGTGCTCCTGCTACAGATAAGAACTCGAGTTCTACAACTACTTCGCCAGATCAGAAAAGAGGGCTTCCCCTTTCGACTGCTACGTCTTCGACGTCTTGTCCGTGGAAGCCAACCACTTGTCCTTTCGAAGCATTCGAAGAAACTGGTTCGACGAAATGATCTTCGTAGAGCCGTGTTGTCCTTGGTGGCCATGATGGCGATAGAAGTTGAAAATCTCGCGACTTTTATCCAAGCGAGAATAGCGTCTTCCAGCTACTCGTCTTGCTGGACGTTTGGTCGGGCTGGACAGTTTGACTTGAATCGGACTGGCTGTTGTATTGTTGCGAGGTTTGATTTGCAACGTTTCCCAGTTAATATCTGGGTTCTGCTCACGGAGCCACGCCATACCTAGTACGACGTCTTTCTTCTCCGGAACAGGCATAACTTGGAAGGTTTTCAACGAAACTGGAAAGCCAGGAATGGCTAAGTTCATGTCAACAGTGCGACGGCGACGATGGACGATTTGATCATATCCTTAGTCGACTTGCATAAGTTCGTGCTCTGTGACTTCCAGTTCGAGTTTCTTGACCAATTCTTCGGTCACGCCATTAAGGCTACTTCCATTGTCGATGAAGATAGAGACTTCTTCCTTCTGATCTTCATCCTTGTACGCTTGAGCTTCGACTTCGAGAATTGCATACACCGATCCGCTCATAAAGCGATTAGCCTCTTTACTTTTAGGCTTCTTGCACTGCGGCGAGATATGTCCCTTCTCCCCACAATTGTTGCACGTAGCTGTCTTCGTCCAGTCGTCCTTCTTGCCCTTCTTCTCAGATCGTTTCGCTGATTGTTGCTTCTGCTTGGGTGGACGAGAACTTGATGCATCCTTTCCTGTAAGTTGCTTGGACGGAGCTCGAGGTGGTTTCCCCGAGTAATGTGCAAACTCGAAGTTAGAGGCAATTTCAATAGCCTCTTGTAGCGTACCAGGACTTTCTTCCTTGATCTTCTTCGCTGTTTCTTCGCGTAGTCCGTTCTGGAAAAAGAAACGCTTCTCCAGTTCACTGATATCCAACTCTGTCTGAGACAACAAGTATTGGAATTTGGAGACATACTCATGAATTGTCTCCTTTTGCTTCAAGTGAAACATACGCTCGCGAAGGTCATATTCAAAGTCCTTAGGCCTGAAGCGCGTACGCAACTGGCTCTTGAACAGTGACCACGTCTTGTGAACATTCACACGCTCACAGTCCGCTATAAAGGCACGATACCAATTCAACACGGATTTGCCCAGGTTGCTGGATATTAGCGTCACAAAATCTGACGACTCTGCTTCCATTAACTGGCGTTTGTTGGCGTAGTACTGTTCCGTGGCAAAGATCCATAGCTCAATGTCTTCGCCATACTTTCCCTCATAAACAGGAGGGTCCTTCTTCTTGTGATCACCTCTGGACGCGACGAGAAACTCGAAGCGTTCATTCGCCTGCTGCACTTGTGCTTGCATCTGTGCTTGCATTTGGGCTTGATACTGTTGCTGCTGTTGCGTTATATACACTAACAACTGCTGCATGGACATCGTGTCCGGCCCCGAAGGACCTTGGGCAGCGGCAGCGTCTGCAGTAGCTGAATTGGCCTGATTATTGCGTGTACTTGAACGTGTAGCTGGATGGGTAGCCTCTGAATCACTCGCAACATTTACTCTGCTCTGCCGGCGAGGACGAGGGTTCGGTGATGGGTGCTCAGCTCCACGACTACGTCTACTGGCCATGATAGCTGGACTTCTCAGCACTCCTTATAATTTTCTACCGAAAACCCTAAATTGGAGGTAATTAAGAAAAAGGACTAAGTCAATTCTTCTTTACGACTCTACGCTTCTTGGACTTTTTGACTGCTTCAGAGCTTCTTTTTCCTTGGCTTCCTTGGCTTTCTTGTACAGTGCGATGGAGTGATCAAAAGTCCCTTCCAGAATTGACTGGGTCTGCTGGACACGATGTTTTAGCAGTTTCGAAGTGTCGTGTAATACGTTTCGGGCAGCTGCGTCCTTACAATCCGGGATTTGGTTCCGGGCAAGATGGACTAGCTTAAGCTGCTTCACCGTAGTTAACCACAAGTCTGTTCGGAGCTTATCAAGTTGCTCGTGACTATCGGTCAGTAACTAGGTGGTCTTTGTGAACGGCGTGTCAGGCTCGCGAGTTTTTCGCTTACCCATGCAAGGGAGCAGACTAAAACAGATGCAGTAGCAACGAATGTAGATCAAGCACAACCAAGTGGGTATCTAAATGGAATTTACACTCCGTGGGTTCCTGCGGTGGGTCTAGCCGAAGCGTTAAGCCCGTTTACCGTCCGACAGAAAGGAGTTCCAAATGTGTCAACCACACTAGCGTGCAACCACACCGACTAGCCACCGAACGTTAAAGTTCGTGCTAAAGCCAATACCCTTTGTGATCTAGCGATCCCCACTACGTGGCTCACGCAAACAACCACAGGATGACTCGCTTCCCACTATGTAGCCACGAGCACCCCGACTTGAGCTCTTGTACTTGAACCGAAGCTTGACGCGACAAGTGCTACTATGTAACAACTAGCGCGGGCGAGGAGCGTTGAGCGAGACGGCGGTGTTGCTGCGGGCGGAGCTGTAGTCGGAGGGAGGAGGAGCCTTGGCACTTGGAGAGTAAATTGAGAAGTGAGATTGATCTGGCGGGTTTATCTTGCTAGCGCGCGTTGGGGAAACGCAAAGGGAAATCCAGTTCCCATCCTAAAGCCTATCAATTCTCTAAGTCCATATGAATCCTAATTCTACCAATGAACAGTTGCTAACTGGAAACGTAGCTCGAATCTTGAATCTTCTTGATGCGTCCCATAATCAAGAATCCATCAATAACTGGATTCTTTCAAATCCGTAGAATTTAAGAGCCAATCAGAGTAAAGATTATGGGACGTTCTTGAGACACCTAGAAGGTGTAATCTTGAACTTGAAGCCCTCGACCAATAGGAACGCTTTATGTATGTATGTTTACTACCATAAAGATAGCCAACTATCCAGCATAATCTGGATAGTCTCAAAACGTATTGTCGGGGTTGTCGTCTGCAACATGTTGTCGCTGACGGCAATTCCGTCACAAGCTACCGCCGTCGTCAGGAATTCATACAGCAAGATAAGAAGGCGTTTCAGCTCCTGATAAATTCGCTGGATGATGCTACCGTAAAGTCCATGAGCAAGTACCAGTACTCGTGGTCCGTGTATGATCACATAAAGCGAGTTTATGCGGCGAAAGGGGCGGTTAGCGTATATCACGCTCGAAACAACTTCCACAAGCTTAAGTACACGGATGGAGACGATATGCAGTCCCACATCAACGACCTGGAAGAAAAAGCCGAAACGCTGGCACGTCTTGGCCGTGCTGTGGACGATGAAGAGAAGGTGATGCAAATGCTCGGGTCGCTGCCAGAATCCTGGAAGCATTTTGTAATGGTTTGTCAAAATCAAGATCAACTCATGTGGCAAGAACTACAAACGAAGCTGTTACTAGAAATGGACACGCGTAAGTACAGTCGCCCGCTAGTGGAAATGAGTGCTCACCTTGCAAGTGACCTGTCGCGAGATGCCCAACATTGTCAGCAATGCATAGAGCATGCTACAGATATAACACACTCTGGTCAAAGCTCAACCCGCAGCTTTAACGGACGTAGCCAAACTCGCACCTCCTCAAGATCTCAGCACGGGCATCCATACCAACGCAACAAGACTGACAAAGCCTGTCACTACTGCAGCAAACCGGGGCATTTTATTCGGGACTGTCGTCTGAAAGCGAAACACGATCAAGAACGAGGCATAATATCCCAGCAGTCTCTCACCTCCAACGCAAATGTTGCCACGACCAGCGATGCTGACAACCTCGACAATCATGACGTTTTGGCCATCGCTGTGTCGATGAAGGGAACCACAGCTTCCCTGACACAGCGCTGCAGGCAGCCGCCACTGAAGACCCGACGATGGCAAACAATGCTTGTGTGCTCGACTCGGGCTGCACGCACCACATGTGCTTCGACAAGGCATACTTCTCAGACCTCAGACCTATCGCCAAGAAAGTATACCTGGGAGACAATAATTACGTCGAGGTGAAAGGCATCGGCGCGGCAGTCCTGAACCTCATCGGAGAAGATGGCGGCAACGTGAAGATCACGTTATCGAAGTGCTTTTATTTGCCAACCATGACGCGCAACCTGTTGAGTGTTCGTTGCCTTCGCGAGAAAGGAGTCTTTTCCGACTTCAGTACCTTCGTGGACCGAGCGGTCATTCACAGAGATCGCATGCGCGTTAAGTCTTCGAAGAACATAACGGAGGAAGGATCTTAACTCGCTCACACACAACTTGTTAGTCTTAGGGAAAGTTTCGGACTGAAGGCAAATGTATCGAGTCCGCACTCGATGCCTTTCTACCATCACTCTGCTAGCCTAATTCCAGAAGACGACTTCAACAACTCACGTCGCCAACAAAACATGATGCGCTTTCCAACACGCCCTCCTCCGAAGTGAATCTGTCACTGATGAAGATGTTGCTTGGACAGGCCGATAATGGCATTCAATGCCTCGAGCCTCTTGCTGGGCAAGGGTTTCGTCATGATGTCGGAAGGGTTGACTTCGCTCTTGACCTTCCACAAATCCACGTTTCTTTTCGCCACTTGGTCTCTGACATAATGCCAACGTAGCTCGATGTGTCGCGTCCTGCGACTGTAGGTCGGGTTCGTTGCCATTACGAACGCCGCTTGGTTGTCAATCCCCATGCGGAAAGTTGTCTCCATCTCGGGAAAAACTTGAATCAGTACGTTGCGGGGGCCTTGACCTTCCATGCAAGCCTCACAGACCGCCACGTACTCCGCCTCGGCGGTTGATTGAGCTACAATGCTCTGACGTCTTGACGCCCAGGAGATCGCACCTCCTTCCATGCAGTGGACGAAACCGGTGACGCTCTTGCGCGTATCAGGATCGTTTCCCCAATCCGAATCGCAATAACCATCAATTATCAGCATGGGTTTCGGCACTGGTTCCTTGTCTCGGGTGTAGACAATTCCTTGCGTCTTCGTACCTATCAGGTACCGCAGCACTCTCTTGGCGGCGCCAATGTGCTGCTGCGTAGGATTTTGCAAGTAGCGGCTGAGCTGTCCCACGGCAAATGCCAGGTCTGGCCGTGTACAGGTTGTCAGGTACATGAGAGACCCAACTAGTTCACGATACGGAAAAATCTTCCCGTTCGCGAGCGCTTGCTTGCGCTGCTGAGTATCAGTGTCTTTCACAGTCAAACGGGTTGTTGTCTCCATTGGAATCCTACTTGGATGCACGTCACTAAACTGGAAGCGCTCAATAATTTCCTCACAATACTTGGCTTGATGAATCTTGATTGAATCTGCATTTTGCTCGACTTGCACGC
The DNA here is from genome assembly GCA_011947345.1 of Phytophthora quininea. Lineage (NCBI taxonomy): Eukaryota > Oomycota > Peronosporomycetes > Peronosporales > Peronosporaceae > Phytophthora > Phytophthora quininea. Next base: position 35,854 of record JAAVTG010000877.1, on the reverse strand, counting down.
CCAAGTAAGTGTTGAGGAGGCCCTGGTCCTTCAGGCCGTAGTCCTCGTTAAGCTTCTCGAACATCTTGTTCTTAAAGTCGACGTTCTTCGTTGCACACAAAATATCGTCAACGTAGAGAAGTACAATAGCAAATTCGCCATCACGGTCGTAGAAATAGAGGCATGGCTCGGTCTCACACTGCTTGAAACCGTACTGGATGAACCACCGGTTAACCTCTGTATTCCATTCTCTTCCAGACTGGCGAAGTCCGTACAAAGCTTTGTCGATGATGTAAACCATTCCGCCATCATCACACGGGTAACCCTCGACGTCTTCGAGATACTGCTTTATGCCTAGCGCAGCATTGAGGTAGGCTGTGTTGATATCTCCTTGGTAGATGACCAGATTTAAGATGATGCACACTGCGATAAACACCTAAACGTCGCCATGCGTGCCACTGGAGAGAATGTGTCTATGAAATCGATGCCATAACGTTGCTTGTCTCCGCGGGCAACCACGCGCGGCCGATACCGCACAATATATCCCAGGTGATCAGTCTTCACATCAAAGACCCACATTGTCTTTATGGTCTGCTGGCCGGCTGGCATTTCCGATCGCGGAATCTGCTTCAGCACCTCCTTGGCCTTTAGTGCAGCCATCTCCTCATCCATCGCAGCTTGCCATTCGTTGGCTTGCTTGTCTGTAGTTTCTTGGTATTTTGATGTCGCTCGCACGCAATCCACCTTTACCGCGGCGATCTGCATGCAGAGCCTTGAACGCCGAGTACACCTCGTAGTCATCGAACCGTTTAGGCTTGTTATTCTTCGGAACCACACAGAGTCCCGGTCGTCGTGCTGCTGTAGCACGCTTTGCACCGACTTTGGTACGCTTGCGCTCTTGCGTACGACGAATTTCTTCGTCTCTCGGATGAACTTTACCCACTAGCAGATGTGGTGGCATGGCTAGAACTCCGTTTCCAGCATTATCCACAGCCGGAGTTGACGTCGCAGGTACTCGATTCGACATCGTTGGCTTCGGTGGATCATCCACTTCATCGTCGCTCATGCTGCCTTCATAATCAGCTTCACGCTCATCGGTGGGGTCGAACAAGAAGTCGTACTCAGCGCCTTCGCTGTTCACATCCTCAGGAACAGGAGTCAAGTCAGACACGTGACTAGCAGCCTCTGCAAATTCATCGGCTAGTTGGTCGTCAATGTCACCGTCACTTTCATCAAGTTCTTCATGTTCATCATTTTCATCACTACTGTCTGCGTCTGCATCAGTGTCCGGTTCGTCATCAACTTGAGCATCGTCGTCGTCATAATCGTCACGAACTTCCACGAGAGCTGTATTCTCGCCCTCCTGCGTTTCATCAAACGCATCTTCATAGTCTGGCAACGAGCTGTTGTGCAGAATATTCTCCCACAACTGGCGATCATTCCCGGGCAAACTACTGCTCGATGTGCTGACCTGCTCATCGTCCTCCGGCATTGCGCTGTTCTAACGGATGTTGTCCCACAACTCCTCCTGAGCTGGGTTCAGGTCTCCACTTGCAGGCACACTTTCCATCTCGACGTTAGACTCATCGCGGACAGAGTCTGCATCACATTCAGCTCGCTGCGATGCTACTTCACTATTGCTGTCAATGTCGTCGAAGTTTCCATCTTCGAGGAACTCATCAAATGTCTGCAACCACTTATTCACTTTTGTCTTGAACTCGCTGCCATATCGATCTTTATATGTGATCTTCTCGTTCACTTTCACATCAGCAACAAAGCCTTTTGGTGTTCGGTAGGAAAATATACTTGGCATCCACAACGTCCTCTTTGTAGCCGAGGAGAAACCCCACTTTGCAGTTCACACTTAACTTCGTTCGCTTGGCGACAGGAGCGTGGCAGTACACGAGCGAACCGAAAGCTCGGATGTGACGAAGATCCGGCTTCGCACCGTACACCATCTCGTACGGCGTGCGCCCAGCTCCTTTGCAAAATACTCTGTTCTTGATGTACACAGCAGTCAGTAGTGCATGTGTCCAGAACGATCTCGGCAGCCTTGAGTCGTGCATCATGGTTTTGACCATTGCAATTAAGGTCTGGTGTGTGCGTTCCACCAGGTTCAACTGCGGAGACTTTGGCCCAACTTTGGTGTGAACAATTCCTTTTTCGGCATACCAACGCTCCATAGCACTGTTGCAGAACTCCTTGCCTTTGTCTGTCAGCACTTGTTTCACCGGGCCAATTTGCTCAGCTTGCTCGTCACGTGACTCAGCACACCATTGGCGAGTTACTACTGTGTCAACTCTGCGGCCGTGCTGTCTTTCAGCCCACGCAATGTATTGCTTCAAGTACCCGTTTACCTCAGCCTCAGTCTTGGATTTCAACAGGTACGTCGTCACGAAGCGAGAGAATCCATCCATCACCACTAACACAGCACTGTACAGCGTGCCGTTGTGTAGTTCAGGAATCAGTAAGTCGGCAAAAACTAAGTCGTTCACCTTCTCGATATTCCGCTCTAGCTTCTTTCGAAATGTCTTGCGTCTCTGCTTGCCGAAATGACAGTCAGCGCAATCCATCCTTCCACGCTTCTTCAGCATGATGCCCTTAGCCATCCCACGATCGACCATCAGGCGGATATACTCTGGGCATGTGTGCCCCAGACGCGCGTGCCAGACGTCGATGTTCTCAACTCTGTCCGTAACCGCAAAATTTGCCACTACCTGCTTCTTGATAGCAGTGGTCTTCGCTTTGACTTTAACGCCACCAATATTGTGCGCATCAAATGTCCAGAGGCGATGCTCATGTTTCGCTCGAATAACCTCCGTGTCATCATTCGACATGCCGAACATCATGCTGTCCTGGTCCCACGACATCTTGAAGCCTTGCTCCAGTGCTTGTCCAGGTGAAAACAAGCTACTGCCAGCTTTCGGTACGTAAAGCACGTCCTCGACGAAAACAAAAACCATCTCTTCATCAATCATGGTGCCAATCAAAATTGTCGCGAAGCCTTCAGCTTGGGCGTCGACGCCGTCTGCGAACCCCGAGATCGTCGGATTCCAGTCGCTGTCTTCCATGCTGTTGAGCACCGTGAAATATTCTCTGCTGGCAGCAATGTGTGCATTTGTTCCGCTGTCAAAGTACCAGCGGCTTGGGTCGTAGTCCTTCGCGACGCGCTTCACCACTTCCCCCACCACCACGTCACGCTTCTGTACGTGGTTGTCTACTTCATCTGCTGATGCCGGAGGCGATATCTCCACTGGCTCGGATCTCGCCATCTTCGCCTGTGCACTTCTCTTCGGCTTCTCTTCGAGATCGGGGCAGTCGCGCTTGTAGTGACCCTTGCCACCACAATTGAAGCACTCGACGTCGGTCTTCGACGTCTTCTTCTTTGATGAATCAGCAGCATTCTTGTTGTGACCTTTCTTGCCACCCAAAGCAGCTCCTTGCTTCTTCTTCTTCTTGCCTTGGTGATTGCCAAAGGCGCTCTTCTCCCAGTCCTTGCTGCGATTCTCGGCCGTGAGAATTAACTCCCGCACAAGTTCTGGAGTGTATTTGCTCATGTTTGAACTCAATAACACTTTCTTGCGAAGTTCGTTGTAGCACACCTGGTCCGGCAGGCTAAGCAACAACATGTTCACAAACTGGAGGTCGCTCAGCGGCGAGCCAAGTTCCTTGAGCTCGTTCTTGATGCGAAACATCGCGTACAGATGCCCCCGCGGGTCTCCATTTGCACGCAAGCGAGTCCGATGCAGTTCGCTCTGCAAACGATACACCTTCTGGGCCTTGGTGGCATCGTTATTCTTCCCCTCGTACACCTTGCACAGCTCAGCCCACATGTCGGTCCCATTTTCCTCGTCCATCAGGTTCTGGGCGAGTCTTGTCGTCAGTGAGCCCATGATCAACATCTGAATCTTGGCTTGCTTCTTGGTGTACTCAGCCTTCTCGGCTTTGCTCCACGAGTCGTCTTCAGGCTCTTCTCCGGCCGCCATCTTCGCCAGCAAGTGCTTCTGAAACACCACCGTCATGGTCTTCTTGTAGAAAGGCCAGTTCTCTCCGTCCCAGTTCACGGGATTGCCGGACGAGTTGATATGGAAGGTCTTATCCCGCTTGCTGCTGCGACGGTCGTCGTCCGAGTCGCTTGAGGAAGACATTGTGTCGTTGTAGTGCAGTTAACCAATTTGAAGCGCAGTATGTAGCTTGGACTTGGGCGCATAACCCTAACGGAGGAAGGATCTTAACTCACTCACACACAACTTGTTAGTCTTAGGGAAAGTTTCGGACTGAAGGCAAATGTATCGAGTCCGCACTCGATGCCTTTCTACCATCACTCTGCTAGCCTAATTCCAGAAGACGACTTCAACAACTCACGTCGCCAACAAAACATGATGCGCTTTCCAACAGAACACGTTCAACAAACTGTACGTGTTTAATACCAACAAGCCAAATACAACAACTGATTCCGCGTACATTGGAGTCATGGGTCTGCCGATACAGCTATGGCATTCACGCTGTGGACATTTAGGCTACCAAAATATCGCCAAGTTGGTATCCCGAGGACGTGCACGTGGGCTTCAAGTCATTAAACGAGACCTGGCTGAGTTTCCGTCTTGCGACGTTTGTCTTCGTGCAAACAAACAACGAGCATCTTTCTAAAACACCCAAACTCAGCATGCTGCTGATGTTAACGAGCTGGTGTACACAGATATCAAAGGACCGATTGAAGTCCCAACATTCAGTCACAAACGCTACGTGCTTCTGTTTGTTGATGATTTCTCAGGCTTTGTGACAACGTTCCTGTTGACACACAAGTCAGAAGCACTGGAAAAATTCAAAGAATATGTACTTATGTCTGAAACGAAGCACAACCTGCCTGTCCGAGCGGTGAATTCTGACAATGGTGGCGAGTTTGTATCTCCGGACTGGGTGGAGTTTTGCCGAAATAAGGGGTCGAACGCCGCACCACAACACCGTACACCCCTGAACAAAACGGTAGTGCGGAGGTTCGCTTTCGGGTTCTCTTTCGAAAAGTTCGGGCGCTCCTTATCGATTCCCAGCTACCGAAACAATTTTGGGGTGAAGCTCTTCTCACAGCAACACTTCTCAATAATCTTAGCCCCCTCCGACGAACGGAGATCACGCCGTGCGAACGATGGCATCGCAAGGAACCTGACTACAGTAATTTACGGGTATTTGGATCGTTGGCGTATACGTACATCACCGAGACTCACTCAAAGCGACTTGAGATGACAGCAACACCGGGAAAACGAAAAACACTCGACAATCGTAGCATCCGAGGAATTTTGTGGGGTACTCAGACGTTCAGAAAGCATGGCGTGTCCTTCACTGCGGTTCAAACAAACTAGTGACAACATGTGTAGTACGTCCACGAGACGAAAACGGTAAACACGGTGTTGGGGAAGCTGGCACTTCCGGGAAACTAGTTCTTGCCGATTGTATTGCTTGCTGTGAAGCAAAAGGAAAGTGTCTAAACGTCCCCAAGTCTTTCATGGAGTCCTTGGCGCTGCAGTTGCAACTGCAACTGCAACCAGTACCAGCTGATCGTGCTGCAACCACATACACCGATCAAAGTGCAAGGAGGGCAAGGCTTTCAACCTGAGCTCCACGCTACAATTCCCCCAAGACTTGCTCACACTCGCACAGCGAATGCAGCATTTGTAAATGAGTCAACGTTGGGGACAACCATCGTGGTACACGGTACCAATTTAGAAGTGTACTGAACCTCAGTTAATTGATGTACTGATGATGTTAGTGACAGTGCATGGCTACAACCACATCGCCTGCCTCACACTTGTATCATCGCATCTCGGCTAGCACTGCTACCGTACTGTACATCTATGGCTACTGCCATAACAACACACTGGGAGTGATACTACCACAGCCCATTGTTGCTAAATAGTTTGCACCACTTAGGAACTTAATCACACTGCGATTGTATCGTAGCAGCACTGCTGCCACACACTGACTTGTACCACCACTGATGGCAAAGTTGCCAGTAGGACAGAGACGATGCAACAGCAACGCTCCAGTCATACTTGCAACCACAACATTGTGCACTAGACCAACAGCTCAAAAACTGCAGTCAACTTAGCGTCCTTAGCTGCAGCAACGTAGTCGTGGACCAGAGCAGGGACATCCTTGGCCAACGACTGGAACGGTTCCCATGAATCCTCAATGGTCTCCAGTCCACACCAGCTCACTAGCAGCTCAAAGCCCCGGCTTTGCTCATTCCATTTGTGCTTGATAAGTTGCTTGACCTTAAGTAAAATGCCTTGTGCAGCAACATGCTCTAAAAGCTCTTCAGTCACTTCCAAGTCACTGTCTGCATAGAACTTAAGGCGGGATGCGTGCACATCTTGCTCAGCACCGGTGATGAGGTGGCGAACTTGAAAAGAGTGAGAGTCTGCACGCGTGATAACGTACGGGCCAACCCACGTCACGAGCAACTTGCTGTGTCGTCGCTCATCGACACGTGATCGTAGAACATAATCACCCACAGAAAAGTTGACGACTTGTGCCCCTCTGGACTTTCTCTTGTTCAGCAACGTTATCTGCTCACGCTTGTCGGTAACCTCACGGTGGATGTGCTCGATACTGGAACGTAGCTTCTCAAGAGACTTCTCGATAGCAGCACTGGAAACCGAGACTTCCTTAAGTTGCTGGTCGGGTAGATATAGCATGTATGCAGGAGCCGGGCATGGCAAACCAGTGAATACCTCAACTGGGGCTCTGTTAGCGAGAGAGGTCACAGGAGAATGGTTCATGTTGGCTTGAACCAGTGGAATCAAATAGATCCAGTCATTGTGTGAAATCTTGTATTCCATAATCATGGCGCGTAAAACTTGTAAAATATCCCTGTTGGCGCGCTCCACTGAGCCGTTTATCCAGGGACTGTAAGCAACCACAAATTTCTGGTCACACTTCAACCGTTTGCATAATTCGGCCATCACCCGGTTCTTGAAGGGTGAGCCGTTATCACTGACCCATACAGGAGCTATGCCAAAGCGGCTATGCCAGGCCAGCAAAGCTCCAACTGTCACTTCACTAGTAGGCGTGTCGCAGGGCACCAGCTCACAGAAATGACTAACGTTGTCCTTCAACACTAGCAGATACTTAGAACTTCCAAATCCCTCTCCAAGATAAAGAAAATCAAAGTGAATGGCTCCATTGCGAATGTCTGCACGGCATAGCTCGCCCCAAGGCCGCGGGACCATCCTACCTCCTTTTACATGCTGACAAAGCAAGCAGGAGCGAAGGAAACGCCTCACCAATTGCGTAAGCTGATCGATCGAGAACAATCGCTGCACGTGGTTTAACACCACAGTCTCACCACGATGCCCTTGCGCGCCACAGTGTGCAATTATCAGGAGACGTTGAATTAGACTCGTTGCATGGGAAGGAATCCAAATTTTCTGATCGATACAGCGCACTCCACGTTGATCAACAGCAGACGCTCGAGGAGCTGATCCTTCATGAGCCTTCTAAGTCGCTGCAATTTCTGCCAAAGACGGCCAGGTAAAACCTTCGTGGTCAAGCGGGCGCAAGACAGGCTGCCGTGCTACCTGTGTCTGGGAGCGAGTCATTCGCTTGAAGTGTACAGTAGATGTAGCGGACCCCGCTCCACCCCAACGACTTATCATATCCGCCCACAGATTGCTTGCACCCTCAATGTGCACGATTGTGTAACGATATTCCATGAGTTTGACTGCCCAACGGAGCAGTTTACCTCTTACGTGCTTTTTGAGTTCATGTCCAGGCACGAAAACGGGCACAAGATTGCGGTGATCACAGAATATTTTGAAACCACAAGGTCGGAGAAGTAGGTAGTCTAGATCATCACACGAGAAAATAATCGGGTACGCCTCCTTTTCAATGACGCTCCAGTTCAGCTGGGCGCCACTGAAAGTACCTCCTTTGCAGACGAGGAGTTCATGTGCTTGCTGCGTTATCGGCTTATTCGCTTGCCAGACAGCCACTTGGGTCACGATGGACGCCGACCCGTAGTCGCTGGCATCGGTGAATAAGCAGAAAGTAGCGTCATTGTCGGGGTGGACCATCGTTGCTGAGCGCTGAAGTAGCTCCTTGACTTGTCCAAAACAGGCCAACTCGTCGCTCGCCATCGATAAGGTGATACCCGACGCAACGCGCTTAGTCTTTCGCTTTCCAGCTAACACTTTGTCCAGTAGTGTTTGAAGCGGCCGGATTGTGCGTGCGTAGTCAACGAGACTATCACGCATCCAATTGGTAGCACATATAAATTGCTGTAATTGCCCCGCTGTAGTAGGCGGCGGCATTGCTGAGAGACTCGCAATACGCTTTGGGTCATGGCGGACGCCAGCAGTGTCGATCACCTTGCCGCACCACGTCACTGACGCTTTGTATAGGACGGACTTCTTCAAGCTCAGCTTCAGTCGAAAGTCATGGACGAGATCAAAAAGCCGTTCGAGAGCAACAAGGTATTCATGAATCGTGTCAGCGAAGAAAAGCAAATCGTCAATCCAGATTAGCAAGTGCTCGTTCAGCAGCTCAGAGAAACAGTCTTCCATCGAAACTTGAAAATGTAGTGCCGAATCACAACTGCCTTGCATGACTCGGGTTGGTGTAAAGACACCTTCATCGGTCATGTACGACAACATCTCTCTGCTGTCAGGATGCACGCCCAGTTGCCAAAAACTGCAAATGAAATCAAAGAGACCATAGTGCTGCTTGCCTTTGAGCTGTTCCAACTTTGTCTTTAAGTTTGGCATCACACCAGCAATGGGCTCAGTCATCGCGTTGAGCGGCTTGTAGTCTACTGCCTGGCGAAATTCATCGGACTTCGGTTTGCGTACGGGCAAAGCAGCGCATGCCCAGCGGCTGCTTGGGTTCTTGTACACCCAACCAAGATCGACCAGCGTCTGGTTAAACTCGTGAAGGAATTTATTTTGCAGCGGTGCATATTGCCGAGCTCTGCATCTGAACGGCTTGGCATCAAGTTTCAAGCGGATTTTGTACGCAGGAACCTTTGCTGGAGGATCATCACACAGCACGACGCGCCAAATGTCGTGTTTAGTAGTGATACGGCGTAGTTCGTCTAGCGATTCTGTCGGAAATCCATTTTTCAGAGCACTTGTCAGCAACTTTTCGATGCCATCACGAATGGCCTCATCTTTCAAGTGACCAGGACGAAAATCCTCATCGCTCTCAAACGGATCAGCTTCCAAGTTGCGATTTTGACCTGCTAGTTGTTCGAGTTGGCGATCCACATCAATACCAAGCGAAACTAGCACGTCGTTACCCACAATGAATTCATCATCATCGTGGTCGATAATCAAGCAGGTCACGGGCTGAGCGGGCTCCACTGGACCAGCAGCCGTGTGAAGTTGAAGGCGAATGTCAACCGACGCATGGGCTTGGACTTCATGACCTCCGACAGCTTTACCGACCACAGGCGCATCTAACTGGATGCATGTCACACTGGCATCGCGCCGAATGAGTTCGTTGTAGTTGGTTCGACTAATCAAACATCGATCCGAACCCGTGTCTGCACAGTACTGGAGTTCCAACACATCGTTCAGTATCACGCTGTTGATTCCACCCAAGCGCTCTTTGATTCGCTTCATGCGGCTCTTTTCAGGTCGAGGCCTGTGGAATTTCTTTGGAAGCTCCTTCTTCTCTTCATTTGTAGCGGCAGATCATGAAGAGATGAAGTGCGGTCCACCGCACTTCAAGCAGCCATCCCGTGGTGCAGCAGGTTTCTTTTCATCTGCAGAGGGCTTCGCCACAACACGGTCAGCAGCACTGCTGCGTGAGTCATGTTCAGCATTCGCCCCACGTTGAGGGCGGCCGCGTTGGTCTTTTGCGCGAGGTTTACCTTGCACCCGTTGAGTTTTGCCAGGCTTGGTAAATTGCTCGTCGTAGCGCGAGCGTTTGCGGCGACGGAAGTCACGGTCTTGCTCGAGCGCTTTCTCCAATATCAAGTCGTGGAGTTTTTCTCGTCACTACGAGCGACGGGAATCTGGAAACGGATAGCGTTTTTCACGTCTGTCTTCAACCCATCCGGAGCCAAAGATTCGATCAGAAGCTTGCACTTCTCCCTGGGACCGTTGTCACCTTCAAAACAGGTCTTCAAACCATGATCATCGATGATCTGGTTGCAGCTCATGAAGTACTTAAGCACGCGTTCATGCACATCGGTCTCTTTCATGTCAAAGCGAAGTTCCTTGGCGAAAAGTTGGTCGATGTCGGGAAGCGTGTAGTTCTTGACGCTCTTAATGATGGCATCGATCTCGGTCATGATGCGAGCATCTGTCACATCTTCCTTCGTCACGTTCCAACGATACGTGCAAAGTGCGTCCAAAGCTTGTCGTCAAAGTGCTCTTGACGCTCTCGAACAGCCTGTCGTAGAGCTCTTGATCACCTTTGCTGCGAGCTTTCACACTTTCTTCATACTCAGCACGAGCCTTCTTCCACTTGATCAGCGCCGAATGGGAGGTAGACGAAATTCGAGGCGCGACAACCGGAGAAAACAAAGGCACACTCATTGTCTTGATTTCTTCAGAGCCGGCGTCGCTCGAAGCGGAGGTATCGCTCCGGTCAGGGTTGTTCCGTGTATTCATCGAGTGAACAGAGATTCACTAAAGTCGACTTTGTAGTACGTCCACGAGACGAAAACGGTAAACACGGTTTTGGGGAAGCTGGCACTTCCGGGAAACTAGTTCTTGCCGATTGTATTGCTTGCTGTGAAGCAAAAGGAAAGTGTCTAAACGTCCCCAAGTCTTTCATGGAGTCCTTGGCGCTGCAGTTGCAACTGCAACTGCAACCAGTACCAGCTGATCGTGCTGCAACCACATACACCGATCAAAGTGCAAGGAGGGCAAGGCTTTCAACCTGAGCCCCACGCTACAACATGTCATGCAACCTTTGATGAGTCAAATTCGTATGCTGCGATGGAGTTGAAAAGACTGGAACTCAGCAGACTCAAGCAGATATGTAAACTAGATTTTATCCAGCCTTCTCGACTAGCGGACACTATTCCGGAGTTGGTGTTTTATGTAGAGCCAGCACCTGAAGTGGATGTCGAAGGGAAACAAAATATGCAGCAACTCGACGAATTTATTGACGAGTTCAACCTCGACGACCTGCGTGATGAAGACGGAAATCTTCCTGATGTGAGCTGTTATGCTGGCTTAAATCTTCATGACACGTTAATCAAGTTCGTCGTTGGACGCAGACCAAAAGTGCTTACCATGTGTGCAATCGATCGGCTCTCAAAAAACAGAAAGAAGTAGAACTCCTGGTTGCGACGGAAAATAGCATCAACAAAACAGAAAACAGCAAGATATCCAGCATGGCAGTTAGCGTTGAGCCGAAGACTTATGGCGAAGCAATGAAGTGCGCTGATGCACTACATTGGCGAAAAGCAATTGATAAAGAAGGTCAGTCACTCATTGCCCACAAGACGTGGAAACTCGTCCGATTGCCCGAAGGCAAGAGGGCGTTAACTTCAAAGTGGATATTCAAGATTAAATACGACACACAAGGCCGAATTGAAAGTTATAAGGCACGGCTGGTCATTAGAAGATTCGAGCAGGTCAAATACATCGACTACGACGAGATATTTGCGCCGGTCATCCGCCTAGAATCACTCCGGTTGCTACTAGCCGTCGTCGCTATCAATGACTGGGAATGCCATCAAACGGATGTTGACACCGCATTCCTGAACGGCGACATGACCGAAGACGTGTACATGTTGCAGCCAGAAGGACTAATTAAGTCTGGTCAGGAGCAGTTAGTGTGCAAGCTGATGAAATCACTGTATGGGTTGAAACAAGCTCCAAGAGCTTGGCACAAGAAGCTGACAGACTTGCTGAAGAGCAACGGGTATGCGAAGTTAAACAGCGACGCATGCATCTACGTCCGTGCTCAGTCGAGTGGCGTTGAGATTGTGGGGATTTAAGTTGATGATCTTGTGTTGATCTCCGACACCAAGAGTGGGGTATAGCAGATTAAAAACATGTTGGCGTCGAGGTTTAAGTGTAAGGACATGGGAGAAGTTCATCATATTCTAGGACTTCGTGTGCATCGGGATCGAGCTACGACGACGCTCACCATTGACCAAACTACTTACGCGAAGAGCGTGCTAGAGAAATTTAACTTGACGCAGTTGAATCCGTGTAGAACTCCTTGCGATCATGGAGCTGTTCTATCCAAAGCCGATTGCCCGAAGACCGAAGATGAATGTGAGGAGATGAAGAGCAAGGATTACAGAGGTTTAGTCGGCTCGCTCATGTATCTGATGACCGGTAGCAGGCCAGACATTGCATTTGCCATCCAGTGTGTGAGTAAGTATTTGAACAATCCAGGACTTGTTCACTGGAAAGCTGCGAAGCGAATTCTTCGCTACGTGAAAGGAACTATAGGCCATGGCCTAGTTATTGACGGTCGCAGCAACAGTCACCAGCTGAGTGCTTTTGTAGATTCAGACTACGCGAAGGATATTGACAGCAGGAGGTCCGTCTCGGGCTACGTGATGCAGTTGGGTGGCTGTGCGATAACCTACTCATGCAAGAGTCAGCAGACTGTTCCGTTGTCCTCGACTGAAGCGGAGTACATGTCATTAGCGCACGGAGCAAAGGAGATTATATTTCTGCGAGAACTACTGCAAGAACTCGGCGTGGAGCAGGAGCATACAGTGGTCAATGTGGATAATCAATCGGCGATTGCAATGGCGGACAATCCAGTTCATCACCAGCGGACAAAGCACATTCACTCCAGATATCACTTTGTGCGCGAGCGTATCGCTATGGGAGATCTAGTCATCGAATACGTAGGTACCAAAGACAACGTAGCAGATTTACTGACAAAAGCTGTGACTGCAGAGGTGATGAATGCGCTGAGAGGACGACTGGGTGTTCGCGAAATTAATGGCGACTCTGTACGGCAAACACTTGGAAAGAGGACCAGGGATTAGGAAGTGTGCTCTCGGACGAGCTGGATATGAACTGGTGGTCTTAGTCAAGGTTGAGTTGGTCACAGGCTGGTTCTGAGCCATGGTGGTAAAACGACGGCATGCGGGGCTCTTGGACGAGCTGGGCATGGGCTGGTTTTCGGGCCATGGTGGTCGAACGACAGCATGCGGGGCTCATCAAGGAGATAATTGCCGTGGTGGCTGAAAGACAAGGCGTGAAGCTTGAGGATGAGCTAAGCATGAACGATTGCCGTACGGGACGATGGAGCACGGTGATGTCATGAAGAAGCTAGGTTCTCGCGGGTCAATTTCATGCGGACTAGAAGTGAAAATTGTTCGATCACACTTGACGGTGGTCGCTTGTAATTTACAGACAACGGGGAAGTACTGCAATCTAAATGCGAATGTTCACGGGGAGTGTTGAGATTGATGACCATCGCATCTAGATTAGATTGCGAGGATGTGGGTGGTTACAGCAGTGGTTGCAGGATAGTTAGGAACTATTAGTAGACTCGTTGTCTCCTGGACTGCCCGCAAGGGCAGGCGAGATGAAGAGATTAGTTGTGGTTTTACCACGTCAAGCATAAGCAGTAGCAAGTACACGTTGGTACACTTTGGGAATTCCAGCTCCCACGACTGTGTTTGTCTTCAACATCTCAAAACTTGGAGCCCCGACGCAGAATTACCAATGCAATTGATCCGCCCGGATTAGCTTCCCGCTGTTTGCGTGCGTCAGGAGCGGTCCAGGACGGGAGGTAGGACACCGTGGAGGCTGGTGCATAACAACAATGCATATCAGTTTGGATTTTGCCGTCGAGAGAGCAGGTGGACTTACCTGTCCTACGGCGGCGCCGGCGAGGAAGTCCCGGCGACCAGAATAGCAATCAATAAATGTGAGACCTGCATGAAGTTTTACTTGGAAGGGGAGCACCCGCGAAAAACAGTAATGCCACGGCTGTGGAATTGGACACCATGACGCGCCAGTACCGATGTCTGCTCGCTAAATCGACTCAACTGCAAAGCATTCTACGATATCGGCACGAGTGCCCTGGCCGTTGGACAGGATCTAGGCAAACACACGCATTTTGGGGTAGACTATTAACAGGGTCGTCTCCTGGTCAGGTCTGACAAACAGGTCTGGCAAATTTACAGACCACAATGCCAGACCCCGACCCGGACATGACCTCCGCTACAAGAGCCAATATTAGGTATTAAATATGTTTGGTGCCAGCTGATGTTTGGGCTTGAAAACTGGTGCAGTGAATTGTGATTTGCCCTGTTATTCGCTGCATCGGGGTTCGAGTCCCTCAAAGGTGTGTAGTTCTGGCCCGGTTGTCCCAGAATGCCACCGTTGTAAATAATATGTATCGTACTTAAGAGAGTATGTACTGTATACTCGCTTCAGTTTTAGCGGAGGATATTACAATGTGCTTCTATCGAAAATGGTTGCGCGCAGTGCGATTCAGTTTGTAGCTGAATAATGAGCTCACAACCCAAGTCTTTTGTAAAGCAAAAGCAGTGTATTGGATTAGTCATGCAGGTGTGAATTTAATCTCGCTTTAATCGATCGAGAAGTGCTGGTTTCTGCACTTACCTTCAACTTGAGTTTTACCAGTCGCTTGAGGCTTTACTCTCGTCTCCACTTACCCCTGCATTGTCTTCACTGTAAACGTAGTAAAACGAGTCCGAGTAGTATCCTGGATCGTGAGCAGCAAGTCTAGAAAGTTGATGGTCAGAAGCATCATCTTCGACTACTGCAAGACTGGCTGCAGAAGTCTCTTCATCAGCAGGGCTTCTGTCACCCTGTGGGCTCTCACCGATGTGGTCGCTGCTACCACTATCTTCATCCGAGTCCGACCCGGTGTCATCGTCGTCATCATCTTCGGTTGTCGACCCCGCCGTCGCTGGGAGGGGACCAGGTGTTGGAAGTGTGATCGTTTCTCGAGGTCAGCCTTGGGCTCGACGTCTTCTGACTGCACCAAGAGCAGTGACATGGCCTCGATAAAGAGCTTCAATAGTCGCGACGAAGGTTGGTAGGCTGGGATGGGGTGTCGAGAAAGCGCTGTTGAGTTCCCTGTTAAATCTCTCCAAGGGATTATTGGTGCGTGCAACGAGACGTGAAGACATCCCGTGGACATTCCAAACCACCGGAGGGAAGCGCATAATCCAAGTCTGTGAAAAGTAAGCCCAAAAACGACGCCACCGCGAGCGACAGTAAGAAACTCCCTGAGCTCGGCAACGATCCTTAATTTGCCGCTCTACCCATCCCACGCATCCAACTTCGACGTCTTCGAGAGCCATCATTGTGAGCATATCAAAGACTCCTGGTTCCATAGCAATAGTTGCAGCACGGTTTGATATCCCCTGCTTTCGCATCTTTCGCTTGACAGCATGTTTGAAATGGAAGAGCTAGCCGATGACGTCGGCGTTAGGGAATTGTACTTGGACAGCAGAAATCAGAGCTTGCTCGAAGTCGCACACGACTTCGGCTGGATCGAGCTGTTGATCAGCAGCTTGGGATATCAAGAGCAAAATATCCCAGTAGGTATCACTTGTGCGAGAAGTAGAGAGCCGTAGAACACGGGAACGTAATGACTAGTCGACCTATCGAATACCATCACAACAACGCACTGCTTGAAGCCACGAGGGACACAGCGAAATGTTCCATCAATGAATATTGTTGTTCCTGCGTACTTCAGCAGACTTATTAGCTCAGGATGCGCCCAGCCGATAATCCTGTGAGGAGAAGTCGAGTCATCGAATCCACATATGTAGTGAAACTGGAGATAGTTCAGCGGTCGGTCCTGTACGCGCGAGAGGGAGGCATCTCGATGCGTTCGTGGATGCTCCCACCAAAATGACGGTCACGAGCATTGTACACCCGACTAAGCACCTGCTGCCGTGACAACCCAAGCACTGCTTGAGCCGCACTGCTTGAGCCGAGTTCGCTCTGCATGTATGCTGCACAAAGTTGCCATACTCCTCGGAAGCGTTGATGTACTCCACCTTGCCCTTGCAGCCAGATCCTCTGTAGTAGCTGCAGCGAAATACTGTCTTGCGTCTAGAAGACCACGCGGGAGTGTACTGGTAACCCCGAAGATTCAACACAGTATTGTAGCGGTGCTGAGGTTCAACTGAATTGTGCTGCACCGAAGAAACATTGACATCCTCTCTACGTTCTGTCATTATCGTGAAATGTTGACTGCCGCCGATAAGAGTTACCGATGAAATTGGAGGATGAAAGTGAGAACGCATGGAGAGACCCAGCAAGGCAAAAACAAAAGAGGTTTCATAACTGCTCCACAGTCGCACAATCGCGGATGTTTTATTTCTGACCAAAACCCAGACCTCAATAATATTGCACATCCAGTTATTGCATTGGTGGTCAGACCATATTACCAGACCTGACCAGGAGACGACCCTGTTAATAATCTTCCGCATTTGGAAGACAGGTATGTGTGCGACCCAAAGAAGTACTACTAGTACACCGTTAAACCGAGGTTTGTGCATGTATTGGAGCGATTCCTGCAGCCGATCGACAATCTTTGTTTTGAAATGAAACAAATTGATAGCGACAACAGCAAGAAGGCGAGGCGAGGCGCCGCGCGGAGCTGGCCTCTCTAAGCATGTGCCAACGTCGAAGACCTCAGTTGCGGTGCGTGCGCTTGCTGAAGCGCGTCTCGGCATCATGCAAATTCGCATCCTGAAATCAAAATCGTGTGGCGAGAATTTGCATGATGACGAGACGCGCTTTATCGAATTTGCGTCCTGAAATCGAAATCGTGTGGTGCCAGCACAATAACATCAGATTGATGCACGGTCTCGAAGAGGAACCGCCCGGCATGACAGAACAGGTAAAACACACAGTCGCAGCAGGAGAAATACACAGCCCATCACTTACACCTAAAAACTATGGTGACTGACCTCCCATTTGTCGCAATAATGCATTATTAATTTCACACAGGTTTTTGCATAAAAGTGACGAGCCGCGCTACACTTGGGTCGGCGCCCTTCGGCACCCTCCTCGCTGCGCTCGGCCAAAAGATAGTAAGTTAGTCGCCCTACCATGCCCTCACGCTTTCGGCTTTGGTGGTGGTGGGGGGCTCTCCCCTGCCACGCCGTGACGCTGCGGGAACGGGCTGAGTTTGGCCCGGTTAGAATGCTTGGGCGCTGGCGCGCCTCGTCTATGGAGGAGGGATGTCGCCCAGCCCCGTTTGTGTTTCTCCGAGTTGGACGTGTACTCCTCCTATTTTCTGGCCCGGCATATGACGTTTACGCGCTAATGCAAATTGCGAAGTGAGTTGTTTAGATGTTAGTCTACCCGTACTCCCTCGGGCTGGCCCTGTGGCAGCGCCCGAGGTCTTCGCTCCGCCACCCGTTGGCGAAGATTATGAAGACGGCGCGATGACGCGGCGCTGATTATGTAGATCCCGTGTTGACGGTCGTAGATGATGTAGCTGCTGTTGTTGACGCGGTGCTGGTGCTGGTGTCGGCACTGGTGTCGGGCAGGCGGCGGCAGCGTCGTCGTCGTCGGCTTCGTCGTCTGGGATACATACTCCATACGGCTGATTATTCGATCTCGAATAAACATCAACCGGAATCGAGCCGGGTTGGATCGCGATGATCGCGATTGCCGTGTCGGACTGCCCCTCGGTTGGTTCCATTGCTCGCGCTCGCCTACTGGTAGCTACCCGCTAACCTTTTCGGTGCCACCGCCTCCGCGCGAACTAGTCCTTCATTCTACGTTTTACTCCACAGACCCCAACCGACCAATCGCCCCACCCACCCCACCCCACGATGCGTGTTTCCTCCGTCCTGCTGATAGCCGCGGCCACTATCCTTGCGAGCTCTGACGCTGTCTCGGCGGCCACCGAATCCAAGCTGTCCAAGGCGGCGACCGACAACGTTTTGTCGAACGAGGCGATGAATGCGGCTGAAGCCCCACGCTTCCTGCGGTCGTACAAGACGGTGGTCGGCGAAAAGGACGACAACGACCAAAACGACGACGACCAAGACGAGCAGAATGACTAAGATGACCAAGAGGAGCGCGGCGGCTACCCTGGTTCGGTCTGGAAGACCAGGTGGGCCGATAAGATGAAGTCCTGGGTGGAAGACGGCATCAAGCCCAAGGATGTCAGGCTCAAATACAACATCGGCAACGGCGCCACGGACAAGGGCCATAATAAGTACGATATCTTCATGAAGGCCTACATCGCCAAGTACAGCAAGCGCACGCACAGCAAATGAGGCCTTCGACGTTGGCACGTGCTTGGAGGGGCCAGCTCCCGCGCGACGCCTCGCCTTCTACACAACCGCCTAGAAACAATGATATCCACGCCGTAGTTGGCACGATAGCAGCTATCGTAAAGACACACACTGTTTCCTCGGTTAGATTTTTTCGGGTCTTTTGCGGGTCTGGTAAGGCCGCTGGTCGGGTATGCATATTTGATGGATTTGGCTCCTGGTCATGCTGACCAAGACCAGACCCGAAAAAACCTCTTGCGTTCTTTGCTTAGTAATTTCCCAGGAATAATAATAGCAGTTTCATACTTTCGTGAAACTCATATAAAATGATATATCATGAATATCCGGATTCGATTACACAGCTGACATGTTTTTAATGTTACCTCTCGTGCTGTGTCCAGAGAAGGCAATTCGTGACTTGTTCGCTTCTGCTTAAGTACGTGAATGGAAAATGAATGGCTAGCACGGACTAAAGACCTTTATCCCGTGCTAGCCATTCACTTCAGCGCTCGAGCCCAAATTTGGCGTTCATTTCCAAAATGGACGACGTTCAAGAACTGTGCTCTTTCAAGACCACTGTAAACTGGCAAGGCTTCGCCTACACGAAGGCGTACTCTTCAGGCCGCAAGACATCATATCGTTGCAGATACTACCGCAGCAAGTGCAAGGCCCGTGTCGACGTGATGGCAGACGGTTCCTACCAGAACGCAATTACGCACACCTGCGGCAGAAGAACTGACGAAAACAACACGCCTGCGACCGGAACTTGCACCCCTCCTGATGCGGTGGACGTCGTCGAAGACATAAAGCGCGAAGTTGATAATCTTGCGCTGTCAAACCTGACACTCGTGCCGTCGATGATCTGGGAGATGGTGCGAGAGGAATTCACGTCCAAGAAGATGATCAGGGGACTCACGCGCGACCAAGTGATGAGTCGTGTGTACCGTACCCGCAACGCAGACTTTGGGCCTTCAATCTACGGACCTGTCGAGGTTCCACCGCTCTCCATGACGAAGGTTGGTGATGCAATGTTTTCCCAGTTCCACTACACCTACGTCGGCGAGGGTAAAGTCCAGCACATTCTCGGATGGGGCCACCCCGCGTTGACCAGGCTGCTGTCTTACAACCAGACTTCGTTGTTCATCGACGGAACTTTCCACTGCGTGCCCAGCACCTTCTATCAATGCATCATCGTCATGGTCCACGACCGCGGCTCCAAGTGCTTTGTTCCCTGTATGTACTGCCTCACGACTAACAAGTCTGAGTGGACGTACTGGAGCACGCTTCATTGTGTGCAAGCTGCAACTGGTATGACGATGGATATTGGGACGGTATCATGCGACTTTGAGCGCGGTCTCATCAACGCCGTGGAAGACCAGTTCCCGAGCGCTGATATCATCGGTCGCCTCTTTCATTTTAAGCAGGCTGTCTGACGTAAGATGCAGAAACTCCACCTGCCTACGGACGAGATCTCTCTCATGATGCAGCCTGGATACCTCGACTCGCTTACTGTCATCCCTCATGACCGCATCGACCCCCACGGCATCAATTTCGTGGTCAAGAAGCTTAACATGGACCTTCGTGGGAAGGGTGTTGAGTACTCCGCGACGAAGTGGGAGCAATTCTGAGTGTACTTTCGCAAGATGTGGATGGAGCTGTATCCTCCGCATTTTTGGAACGTGTTTGGCACTCAACGCACGGTCATCAACCGCACCAACAACCCCTTGGAGCGTTACAACCGCGAAATCAACAACGCGCTTCCTTCGAGCCACCCCAATCTGCCGACATTCATAGGGGTGATCGAGGAGCATGCGAGCCGCTACGTCAAGCTCGTGGAGGATATATCCCGCAAGCGAGCTCGTGCCCCACCGCACGGAACTTGCGAGGTTCCCCAGAGTTTACAGTGTAGCCCGCGCGACTGACGGCAAGACTACGCTGTAGCGGTATCTCTTTTTTCAGTTTCTTTCTCTTTCTCACGTTTATTCCAAGGAGCCGTGACAATAACAAACACAATACACGTAGCATTTACCTTTCAACATTGTATCGACAGTTTTAATAAAAAAAACGTCAGGAGTATGTGGTGTGTGCCGATGGCCTCTTCCTTTCATTCCGGTCAGCAGTAACCACCTACGCTAGCCTATCCTTCGGTCTGTTGCGGTTGACACGGCGGTATTTTGTTGCGATGTTTGCGGTAACCGCCAGCGCTGTAAATCTTGTCACACCTTAGGCACTTGCGCGCAGGCTCCTTCGGGCGGTTCTTGCGGACACGAACACGACTGCCTTTTGCAGCCTTCGGATTGTCCTGGCAGTAGAACCGATGCTGGCGCATTCTCTCCGAGTCGACATCCATCGCGTCGCACCATCCGCAGGTAAACTCTTTCTCGTTGACTCCCGCGACAATATCCGGCACAAATTCGACGCCAGGGATTGTAACGTAGCAGTGGAGTCGGTAGTTAACACTCCTGTAAGCCATTCCGCAATGGATCAAATCGCCCCGAAACAATAGACATTCACCACGGTACAGGTCCACCACCTGCGGCCGTGAGGGGTCCGCCGTCTCGTAGCAGCTGTCGAAAACCTTCAGGCGAGTTCCTTGTTGAAGCGCGACAATCATGCTGCACGGGATGGTGTGCGGGTACTTCTTCGTCACCTTGGCGATAGCTTCGGGGTGTAATCCTTGTGCGGGTCTTGTTCAACGCCACGTGCCGACGACTTCATGAACGAATACACCGTAGGCGTGAAGTTTTGGTCGTGACTGCGTACAGCGTAGCAAAGCTCCTGGTGCAGAACTTTCATAGCGTCTGATAGCACGTTTGGATCCTCCGGAAGACGGGGTTGGAGACGATGCGTGTCCTCTTCTTCACCACCGACGCTCTTGAATACGGGAACATAATTGCGGCTCTTCGCTTCATCTAGCAAATTCTCCAACAATTCTGCGGAGAGCTTCGGACGAAAGCGAAGCCACCCATAAGGTGGCAAAGCACTGTAGTCAACCCGCTGATTTGGAGGCCATTTCCGAAATGATAGAATTCAGCCAGGATACGGCCCAAACGATTGGAGATACGGACCAAACGGTACGAGATACGGACCAAACCGTACGAGATACGGACCAAACGATTGGCTTGTTTTTGCAGTATTGCTGTATGAGTATACTAGTACTGTAGTAATGAAACCAGCGTTGATGCAATACTAGTATTATCCATCGCCTTCAAATCCTTAATTTTTCTGGTACGGATATGGATCAGGTCGGGCTCACCATGTTTTTTTCTGTGTAATCTATCGGCTGGTATGGGAGGAATTAAACAATCTAAGTGGATCGGGAACATTTTGTCCCCGCTATAAGTAGATCATGAACCCACTTATAAGTGGATTCTTATTGACCGAACCTACTTATAAGTAGATTTCAACAAGACCTATAGATAGGAACGAAAGGAAAGACTTCAGGATGATAGTTCATTTTGGCATTTATGATGCCCCGCATCAACTGCCCGATCTGCCGAAGCAACCTGTCACCTATCAGCTTACCTGGCACCTGGGCAAGCGGGCGTGCCTCAAAACCAAGTACCATCACCTCAAAGAGCAGCGTCAAGCTGCTGCTCGAGCCGCGAAGCGAGAGTACGATCGACTCAACTCGCAGGCTCGGCGCGACGCACTGCACGAGCTTCCACTGCGTGTTGCCGCTTCGGTGCCTGCAGCGCCTGCTTCTGCTCTGCTCCCTGTCCCGCACCCAACTCCTGCCACTGTCCCGCTTCCACCTCCTGTGGCGGCTTCAACACCTTGCCACGTCAGTGCTACCGCGTAACTAAGTTATCGAAATCTCTGAATCTGACGCGGATGACGAGACGGCGTTGTGTCCGATCTGTCAGCGAACATCGCACCGTCCGATCACCGCGAGGCCGTGCGGGCACGTCATGTGCTCCTCTTGCATGACCTTACTCGTGGCTCATGCTCTCAACGACGAGGTTGAGCCAAACTGCCCAATTTGCAGAAGTTATATCGGTATTTAGTACAATTTCTATTCATTTATACTATTGGGCAATTGTCGTTTTACAATTTTTTTGTAGTATAATTATAGTTTAGCAGCAGCATGTACTCGTTCACATAAATACCTTTTGTGGGCGAGTCGTAAACATTTACAAGCAAGCATTAGCGACTAGCAATACATGGAAAGTATATTAAAAAATTAAAATGAGAATGTATCGCGCTGCCTTCAGCTAGTCGTACAAATGTAATATCATGTAGTAGCAATGTAAGGTGACGCGGTGGAACCTGGCTTCGCGGCTTTCCGCTTGTGCTTCGGCTTCGGTCCCGGCTTCCTTCCGCGAGAACCTATGTCCTCTTCTTCAACAACAATGTCTGGTACCAGTAGTGTTCGATCGACGGGTATTTGCTGAGCACTTACCACTGGAATAAATTGCTGGTAGTACGTTTTTGCATATTGCACACGGCTGAGCTTGTCCTTGTCGAATAAGCTGGTAACATGCACGCCGTGGTGAATCGCTACCTTAACAGCATGAACGCACGGAAACTGCTGATCTTGCCATCTTCGACACGTGCAGTTTTTTCTGCAAGATTGACACCTCGCCAGATGTGAGCGTGGTCCGGTCGAGTGCTGACGTCCGTGAAGCGAACCATGTACACACCCTCGATACTTGGTATGATAGTGTATGTCTTCGCCAGAGCCAACATTCCGGTTAGCTTTTTCTTGTACACGTCGACCAGTTGGTTTTCATCCAAGGTGAAATTCGTGTTTGGTGGCTCAGGAGTACTTGACAGCTTTTGGGTCTTTGGTCTGCTTTCATCACGCCGTTTTGCAAACAGCTTCACCACGTTAATCACGTAATCCTCGAGGGCTTGTTTCGGGTACGACGATCTGCATTCGTTACCAAGCCACTGGTTAGCAGCTTCAGATACGTTTGAAGTTACCTCGTCGTAAGAGGGCTGGTCGTAAGCCTCGCTGAACGCATACGTGACCCAATACTGCTTCTTAATGCTGTCTAGATACGTAGCTGCATTCGGACGTGTTTGGAATAGACGAGACCGATAAAAGATGTAATCGTTTTGACACTCACTTCGAAACATTGCAAACACTAGTGATTGCTCGTTTGGAGATAGAGCAGATGTAGCTTTGACCACATTTGTAATGATGTGACGAACGCAGTAGCGGTGACCACAATCAGGATACGCCTTTGTGACTGCTCCCAATAACCCCTTCTGTCTATCCGACACGAAAACAGGCCGTTCCGTAAAGTCGCTTCCAAGTGCGTGTTTCATGCGAGTTACGAACCACAGCCAGTTGTCAAAATTTTCTTTGTCGACCAACGCGATGCCCATCACCAAGATGCGGTTGTTATAGGCTTTCGTCGTCGCCAACAAGAAAACACCTCGCTTGTTCATATCGCCCTTCAAATGAGTGCCGTCTAGACCCACAACATGTTTGCAGTACTGTGCCGCGTGAATGCATGAGCCCGAAAAAACACGCTCTCTGAAATACACCCCTTGCGGTCTTCTCGAAAGCATTGCTCGACTTCAGGTTAACTTTGCACACGGCTGCTAGAAAACCCTCTAGCTGCTGATAGCTGTCGACCATATCCCCATGGAGTGACTCCAGTAAAGCCATTTTCAGCTTTGAGGCCGTTTGGCGGTTCGTTTCCATGCCCTTGGACCGTAACAATTTCATGATAGCTTTGCCAGTCACATTCAACCAAGATCCACCATAGGCCGGAAGCATTTCACGAAGTAGCATCTCCTGCAAGGCTACAAACGAGACATCACGAGACCGCAACGTCGGAGTGTCGGAAGCAAGATCACTCTCGACGAATGTCTTTGACTGAAAGCCACAGTGATGATAATGGTCATGGGCAATACATATCTGCGTTATCTTCCACTCGTCGTTCTTGCCGTATACGTTCACGAAAAATGGACAGCAAGGAACACTCCCTTCCACAAGCTGCTGTTGACCCTTCAACATCTTGCAGACGTATCGCGCATTGCCTTCTCTTGTTTTCTCCTGCCAGCTGTTATTCTTGACACGAATCGAGAACCCACTGATCCGAGCAAATTCTCGAATTCGCTGTTGCAACGCCGCTCTCGATTCAAAACTGTTTTCGGCAAGATTTTCACCTATCTCTTGCGCGAAGCCGAACGTCTGAGGAGAAGATCTGTCCATACTGATAGCCACGCTCGACTTGAGCAACCCCAAATCACGTAGTCTCTTGATATCATCTGCTTCCACCGAGTTGTTTGCTACAGCGTCTTCATCAAGCGGCATCTCGCTGTCAGGGATGTCGATTTAAAACTGACTGGCAAAGTGCCTCGGTTCAGCTATTAATACAGCGGAAAAAAAAACGTGGTTCCACATGAAACACGGGAAACCAATGCTCAAAAGGCAAAGTCGTATATTTCATAAGCAACACCACGAAGCAAAAACAATTTAGTCGTACGATCTCAGTAGCAAACTTGGACGACTACACCAAGTCGTAAAAACCACTAGCAAACTCGGACGACTACACCGTTTCTACTTATACTTCCGAATCGTATCGTTTCTAAGAAATTTCTGTCAGTAGAGATCTACTTATAAGTAGGTTCGGTCGATAAGAATCTACTTATAAGTGGGTTCATGATCTACTTATATAGCGGGGACAAAATGTCCCCGATCCACTTAGATTCTTTAATTCCTCGCTGGTATGGGTCAGGGTCAGCCTGACCAGCGGCCTAACCAGGCCCGCAAAAAAGACCCGTTAAATAATCTACCGTTTCCTCCGGGCTGTATTTCTTATCTGCTTGGTTGGTTGACCTTTTCAAACATATGGAGCTGCTATCTACACGAGCCCTTGAATAAAAGCTGGCACGAGGCCAAGGATGAACCAAGCCTGGGTCTTGGTACTGTGCTTAGCTATGTCGTTGGCGACGGCCCAGCACAACCAAAGCGCAGCGTTCTCACTGGCCCCCATCGACTCGGCAACCCCACAGTCCGCTACGTTTACGCTGGTGAACGTCACCAACTGCGACCAGCCAACGCTGATGAAAGCCTACGAGCTCTTCTCGGCCAACAACTTGGTCCTCCAGAAGTGCGTTTTGGACGCTCAGTACCAAATGTTCCCGTACCCAGGCGTGGACCCGACGCCGCAGCAAATTGGCAAAATGGCAAAGTCGCTGTCGTGTCGAGCTCTCTTCTCGATCGGCCTGTTTGCTGGCTTTCCAGAGTGCAGCTACTCGGGCTTCTCGCACCTCGCGTCGGCCCAGACTATGCTGAAGATCGCCGTGGACACCGACAAGTACCCGAATGCGACAAACGTGATCCCGACCACCAAACGGTTCCTCGACATGGTGCACTGGAGGCGCGACGTCAACCTCGCCGAGGTTGCGAACCTCCTGCACGATGCGAACTCGCAGTTATTTGCCGAGTACACGAGCAATCTGTACGGCATCACCACGAACGGCTTGCTGCGATTGACGCCCGACAATGTGATCCAGTACCGATCGTCGGTCGACAAGGAGTTCAACCAGAACGATATCGCAGTAGACCCGCAGCACAGCGGCAGCAGTACGTTGGACACGGTTGTGAGTGGGTCCAGGTCTTCGTCCACGTCGTCCGGCAGCAGGTCGTCCAAGTTGAACGCCAAGCCGAGCACGTCATGGAACTTTGCGCCGGCCTCGGAAACCGCGTCGAGTGCTCATCGATCTCGAGCTGCTGCGGTTGCCATGGTCCTCGTTGTCACGCTGGTCGTCATTATTTGAGCAGGTTCGATCAATGCTGGTATCTGAAGAAGTTGCAACAAGGATTCCTGGTATCCGATGAAGCTCCAACAAGGAACAAGGATTCCTAGCTCGAGAAGATCACGACGAACCTTCTCAGTGGATATCTCGGGATTGTGCCGCAATCTGGTCGCCCATGCCTTGCGGTAAACACGCGAGGAAAGTATCCGCTGCGCCACAGTTGCCGTAAATCAGGCGCAAGGACTAGCGGACGAGTACAAGAGCAAAGGTAAGCCAGAAGACTCTCGCTGCAAGAGCCTAAAGTGTAAGACAGTCGTAACGGTGGAAAGCCTTGCCGATATACAACTACAGCATCAAGTTGCCTGTCAACGAAAGGCGTGAGAGGTGACCGTGGTGCCGCGGATAGCCGCACCTGAGCCTGTCAAACGCTGGTCTCAGTTGCAGATGTAACTTTCGTTATTTCCACCTCCAATTCCTGCTCAGCAAGCCATTTTACTGTTTTCCCTATTCCTAAATCGCTGTTTCATCTGATCTAACTCATATGCGCTGGCTCTAACATTTCGGTTACATTCATTGGCTGAAACTAATCCCCGAGCATCTCGTCGTAATACAGCACAGATTCCACATGCCCAGACATCAACTCGCCCGCTTGGGCGCACTCGGACCATGGCGACGCTAGCAGACCCGGGGACGTAGACCCTCCGTCCACGCGTAACGCCACCAGCTTCAACATGCTGCAGAGCGCCAGCAACGCGGGGAAGTGGACGTCGCTGCGGAGGCCGACGCCCAGCTGCGCTCCCGCGTGCAGGCAGTTTCCATGCGCAGACGACCTTCGGATGACACGGACGCCGAGTCGATGCGCTCCAGCCTCGTGTCGCACCACTCGTTCGCGTCGGTGCAGTCGGCGCCGGCCTCGGACTGGCTCCAGAAGAGCCGCAAGACCGCCGGCCGCAGTGTCCGCTTGGCCAAGCAGCCCAGCTTCAGAGAACAGTTCGACGAGGAACGATGCAGTCTGCCGGCCATGGAGAGCTTCCACGGGCCGGAGGAAACGGAGACCAAGAGACGTCTGCCCTGGCAGAAGAAGAAGGAGGAGAGACACAACAAGACGCAGCTGCAGACCCGCCAGACGTTCGAGAGCAAGGAAGCCTTTGACGTGTACTACGCGCCGCAGAGCCCCAAGAGCATCAAGTCTGCGTCTAGGGCGGAGAAAGGCAGAGTCAAATCTGTGGGCTCCCACGCCTCCAACGAGAGGAAAGGAGCCGTCTTGACGGAAGTGGGGAGCCCAGCTTTGCGTTGTCAGTCTTCCAAAAGGACCCCGTGCATTCCAGCAGGAAGAAAGTGGATGTGATGGATCAATTTGACGATGAGGATTTGGAGGACGGACATTGCAATAAGACCCCACTAGACGCGATGAACTACTTTGTGACGGGGGCCCTCATGTGACGATTGAAGAGGCGCAAAAGTATACGTTCGCGGTTGTGCTCAAGCACACGCAGCAGATCTTCCACTTGCTGAAAAGACGGTTCCCGTCGCGCTCGGCAGCGTCGATTCGACGAGATT
This sequence comes from Phytophthora quininea, assembly GCA_011947345.1. Lineage (NCBI taxonomy): Eukaryota > Oomycota > Peronosporomycetes > Peronosporales > Peronosporaceae > Phytophthora > Phytophthora quininea. Next base: position 8,388 of record JAAVTG010000877.1, on the reverse strand, counting down.
TACCGCAACAAGTAAGCGCTTTGCAGCAGAAATGTGTGCGGCGACTGATTCAAGCAGGACTTGGAGTGATTTTGCTGGATAATGGACTCTATGACGATTATTTGATGGACCAACGTGGAGGAAAGAAGCGCAGTGAAGATACAGAGGAGGAGGATGTCGCGAGGAATATCTGCATCCTGATCGACCCAAAGAAGAACCCGGATCTGCTGCTGCACGAGTTCAAGCGAGAGATGGATGAGTTGTCGATGAAACGTGGAGATTCTCTTGGACGATTGGCAGAGGAGTCGCTCGACTCGCTTAAAGAAATGTGTTTCTCGCCGGCGTTGGAGCTGCAACTGACACACAACATCATTAAAAACGCCTTCCGCGACTATGACAAGGAAGAGTGGGTGATCGACGTGAACAAAGAGATCACCGTGAATGATATCATCGTCGAATGCTTCCCGCTTCACGACCGCGTGTTCAACCGACAGTTTTTCGATGAATACCGCAAGCGCACGTTCGATTTAAACTTCCGCAAGGTTGCTTCAGGTAACAGTGATCGTTGGGCCGTGGAGGAGCTGCGTCTGCACTTTGGCGAACGTGTTGCCTTCCTGTTTGCTTTTATGCACATCTACACGAAGCATTTGGTGCCTTTAACGGCGGCTACCGTCGTGTACTATTTGTGTTTTCGATTCACGAGTGCTCCTCTTTGGAAACAATACATGGAAGGCCTAGCCATCGTTGGCATGTTTGTTGTGTGCTTCTGGGGTCCGTCGTTCCTCGTCTGTTGGGCACGTGAAACGCGACTACTCGTGGAGAAATGGAACTTGACCAAGTACAAGAACACCGTCTACGAACGCAACGACGACAATCCTGGGTTTAAATACACATGGGTGAAGAACCAGCTCACTCACGAAATGGAAAAAGTCCCAGTCCAGCGCAAGAACCATTGGATCCAGCTCACCATGTTCTTCTTTGTATTGGTCTGCGCTCTTATCCAGTGTTTGTGTCTTGTGCCGTTTATCCAGTGGTACGTCTACGCTAAGAATGCACCCACATGCGACGCTTGCAACGGAGACAGCGACGAAGATTCCTACGCTTGCATTTGGTTTGTCACGTGCTTCAATTCGTCCACATCGACTTTAGGCACCGATCGATGGGTGTATATCCTGATTCAAGGTATCATCCTGGGTCTTCTCATTGACATTATTTTCTTTGAACTGTTTAACTGGATGTCGGAGAAGTTTGTGCAGTGGGAAAACTATCCCAAAAGTCGGACCACGAGAACCGCTTGATTCACCGTCGCTTCGTGTTTGTGTGGAGCAATTGGTTCTTCTGGTTCTTGTTCATTTCGTTCGTGTACATGCCATTCGGAGAGCAGATTCTGAAATTCTTCCATCGAGTTGGCCTGGGGGCGCTAGCTCCGTACGGCTGGGACCCGAATCTGTTGACGCTGGACACGTTGTTTGTGACTCCGCTTGTTGTCACGCAGTTTTTAAACATGCTTCTTGAGACGATTGCGCCGTATTTGCTGCGCAAACTTCGAGGCCGACCTGCTATCGGATGTCGTCAGGCTTCGCCCTTTACATGGTGCTGGCAGCATATCGCGCGGCGTTTCCGCTCTCTGAACCAAACCAGGGAGCCCTTGCAGCGTGGGACGGGCTCCCAGACCGGCACTAGCAGCTCTAGTGGCCAGGTACAGACCGAAGTAAAAGACGATGGCACTGTCGGACACATGACCGCAACTCGTCTGGCGCAACTTGTCCAAAAAGACACTGGCTTCTTAGTTAAAGTGCTGCCCATGTCGGATGACTCGAACAAGTACTCGGCGTATGAAATCCTCGCAGAGGTCAAGCTCCCAATCTTCGACCCCGTGTTGGATTACTTGGACGCGTGTATTCAGTTCTCGTATGTGATGATGTTCACTGTCGTGTGGCCTCTGTTGCCCTTCCCAGCGTTTTTCAACAACGTGTTGGAGGTTCGTGGTGATGCCTTCCGTCTCTTGTTCGCTAACCGAAGACCGATGCCACGACGCGACACATCCATCGGCGAGTGGGCTACGGTGCTAGGGTACGCGAACATCATCGGCGTGACTGTAGTGTCCGCCTTTGTTGTCGTGTATCACTACGGATATTTCCGAACGGATTGCAACTTTACGTTTGGAAACGGCTACATGGTTCCGTTCGGGACGATTGACCCGAGCGACACCAATGACCCAAGTGAGTGCGTGAATGACAGCGGCACCCCACGGTGGCGTATGTTCCAGATTGTACTGTTCGTAGTGTTGGAACACGTGGGTTTCTGTGTACGTTATTTGGTGCTGCAAGTTGAAAAGACCCCAGCCTCTCTTCGTAACTCAGGATACATCCGACTGAAACAGATCCAGCAGCTAACGGCCACCCCTGCAGCACCACCCTCGCAGCTCGAGTACGTGCAACGCCTGCGTGTACTGTTCGAGAAATACGATCGAGACGGTGATGGCCACTTGGCGGAGCCGGAAGTGATTCACCTTCTAGCGGCTTGGCTTTGCAAACATCCGTCGGAGTTGCTGCCGTACTCGGGACTGATCTTCCGATACATGGACAAAAACCGTTTGGGCCGAGTCCCTTTCTCGACGTGTTGCTTGATGATGCAGCATGTGAACCACGACCGGTTCTTCTCGTGTCTGCTGGGTCTCTACGACCCTCTGCACGGCTCATACAACGACGAGATCCGCCGTACCTGCGACCCCATCGAACTTCACCGCGTGCTAAGTGAGGTCTCGTCCGAGGTTCAACGCCAGAGCAACATGAGCCGAGCATCCGAAGTCACCGATGGTTCTCGGCCTCGAGACTCCACCTTCTTCTACGTAGACAACTAAAGGGGCTGAGAAAGTAAAGCACACTATAGTCACTTGTCCAAGAATGTCGTGGCGTTGGAAGTGGCGCGTGTACTGTTGTCTTTGCATTCGCCTGGAGGGTAATCGGTTTGGGATGGGGCAGATATACTGACGTGATTTCTGAGGCCAAGCGTTTTCTTCACTATCGCATGCAATGTTAATGCGGCAGGAATCATCCAACTGCAATGATTCCACGCGTTGTTGACGATAAATTGCTGCATCTTGCATCTTGGTTGGGATAAAAGCGTCTTAACACGTTCTTTGGGCAGGAGTCGTGAAGCATAGCAACTTGTGGTTGTGGTGAACCGTTGTATTTTGGACTATCCCAACGGTGAAATTTGGTCGTCCTGCTTTGACACTCATCGCCATCCTAGTGGGCTCAGACAACATGACATGTTGAACGATCCCAGTTACGATATATTTATCGACCACCATACTTGACGAGCACAGAGCCTTGTTGGTCCCATAAGGCTGCGCCGCAACACCAACGGCTCCAACCTGTTGATCCAGAAATACAAAGACAACATGGGACCTCGACACGTGACCTCGTCAGCTCGGTGATCATTTCGAAATTTGACGATCACCGCATTAATCTGCACGTGCACTGAAAATGCTAGCCAGTATCGAAGCGATCACCGTGGACAACACTCGAGAACGGCAGGGCGTCGACATGATCTCGCCATCGACTCGCTGTCAATACAAGACGGGCCGCTGTCCTTATCCGCGGGCGATCAAGGCGAACGGCACGCGGCTACTGCTGTGCGAATATCACCGCGGCCAGCAGAACCGAACCAAAAAGCGCAGCGATATGAAGTGCCGCCACAACCGAGCCCAGAAGCGCCAGGCGCAGCGCGAGCAGCTGCAGTTTGTCAAGCGACGCGCCATCGTAGCCACCGAGGAAGAAGGCGACACTTCTTACCCGCTGTCATTGCTGTCGCCGCTGTCTCGGATTTCCTCGGTTCTCATTGACGACGACGACGACATCCTATCGGAAGCTCTCGAAAGCGATTCAAGTGTCGACGACGACGAAAAGTCTTTCGAGTCTGGCAGTCCTACCTCTATCGATCTTGATGTGTCGTTGATGGATTGGCCGGCATCTTCACCGTCTTCGCCGAGTGTTGACGTGCTAGACGATGCCACCCAACCTGACGATTTGTGGCTGCTCGGGTACTTTATCTTGTGAGTACTTTAGCCCTCACATAGCATTTCTTGTTCTGCTCATAACGTTAAGAAGAGTATTCAAATTTGACTTTGGACGAGGTCACTCACTATCATGTTCTTGTTGGGGGAGATCGACGACGGCACCTTCATCACAACGAGCGTGCAAGTGGTTTGCCGCGAGTATCCTTGCTTGGAGGCGCTGCACCATGTTGTCCACCTACTTCATCAGTATTTGGATGCTGAATGTGTTGGACGAGGAAAGAACACACTTAATTGACTGCGTGCTTCGCGCGGTAGACAGAGTTCCAATCTCGTGCACGAGGAGAAACTACGCCAGTATCGTATAGCGACGAGTCTAGTTCCGACGAAACTAAAGAATGGGGCGGTGGCAGCGATGAACGAGCTCTGCCAGCAATACCCTGGTGCTGTGACCATGGAGATGATAAGCAATGTGGCGTATTCCCTGGTTTACCGGTCTTGAAGTGGCTGTGTGAGCACGAGAAAAAGCTGTTGTTGGATTGGACTCACCATAGACTTTTCGAGGTTGCTTCGAGGGAAGGCCAGCTCGATGTCGTTCGCTGGGTAGTGCTTATTTTCCTGAGTTCGAGAGATAACTGACACTGGCAACCGGAGGAGGGCATCTCGATGTGGTCAAGTGGGTGATCAAGAACGCACAATGCGAGACGAACTCAGAGAGCAGCACTTTTGACACTGCTGTGACCGGAGGACACCCCAAGAGGGCACCAAAAGCACGCTGAGGATGAACGTCTGCGGCGATAGATCTGGCAGGAGCCGATTTTCACCTAGAGGTGGTTAAATGGTTGGACGTGAGCCGCTCCGAAGGGTTCACAACGGCAGCAATTGACAAGGCAGCAGAGAGATACAACCACGACAAGTCTGCCATATACACGGAACCAGTACAACCTGTTATGTAGACAAGGGCCCAAGTCTTTCGTTGACGACCAGCTAGCCGTGATTTCGTGGCTCGTCAAGAGGGGTGCACTTCTGCTGCAATGGACAGCGCTGCGGGAAATGGTAATGTGAAATTACTCCACTGGCTGCACTTGTATATGAACGCAAGCTACACGTCCAAAGCGATGGATGCAGCTGCCCGTCTTGGCCAACTTGATATGGTAAAATGACTCCACGAGAATCGCTCGGCAGTGGATGGAGCTACCTCCAAAGCAGTGACATGGCTTTATGCGACTTGTTCGGAAGCAACGAGTTCTTTCATCGACTCTGTGCATTCGTTGCCATCTTGGAGATAGCCTTGCGAGAGAAAGCGGTAAAGGAATCGACCCGCCTGGATTTTACTCTCCACCGCGAATCCATCCCCTGATAAAACTGTTTTGCCCATAGCAGTCGCTGCCGCAGGTTCCTGGCCAGCCTTAGCAAGCTCGGAGATGGCAAAGGTACTAGCGAGCCGAACATGCCAGGGTGGCAAGTCGTTGGGGTATAGCGGTGCAGTCAGTCAGGTTGCCCTTTTGCGCATTCCTTGAAGCGGTAATCAATCCTCGAATTCCTCGCGCATAAGCTACATGTTTTGTCAGAAGTGACTATATTATAGAGGTGGTTAGACACTACCTATTCGCTATGTCTATATTTGTAATTATAGAGTTTGCACAGTATATACGATTCGATTTTAATGCCAAGTTGAAGATGCGAGGGGATGCGCCCCTTGGCACCCTTCCTGCAGTCTCTCACTTCCCAGCATGACCGGGCCTGCGCAAGTCGCCTTCTCCAAGGGCGGCAAGGCCAAGTCGTTCTCGCCGACCGCCGGCAAGAAGAAGCTGCAGACGCGCGCTACCAGCGAGCCGCAGCTGCTCCCCGCCGAGGCGCAGGAGCTCAAGGACATTCTACGGGCCACGGCCTCCCTCAGCCCACGCGCTTCAGCTTCTCGAGACTGCGCCGCGTGGTGGTGCCGCCCGTCCAGATCCCGCCCGAGCTGGCGGCCTCCAACGCCATCAACAACATCGTCGGGGCAACAAGATCCCCATGACCAAGGCCATGTGGAGACGCCACCGCGCCCGCATGCTGCACCGACTGCCAGGTCGCATCGACGAGCGGGTTGCCTGGTAGAGAAGGAAGAGGTGGAGTGCGTTCATTAACCGTAAAACTATCGACGTTATTTACTTACAAGCTGAAGGTCGTTCTGTCCACGTGCTGCACATTGCGTGTGGTGCTGTCTGGGTTTCTCCTTCTCCTTCGTCGTGCGCTGCCTCTTCATGTACGGGGCCACGATCTTGACGATGCACTTGAGAACTCGGTCCAGGACGTGGGTCTCGCGCGGCGGATGCGTCGTCTTGTCCTCCATCAAGACCACCCGAGCGAACGCCACGTAGTTGAGAAGGTCCCGCACCTTCTCCCGGTTCTCGGTCTCCCCGAGAGACATCGTGCCGTCGAGGTACTTGACGAAGCAGCTGTAGACGAACTTGACGTCGGCCAGGTACTTGGTCTTGAGGGTGCTGTGGAGCTGCCAGTAGTCGTTCGCGTCCTCGGTGGTCATAATGCGGCAGTTTAGTACTTGCTCGATAGCGAGCGACTTGGAATATGAGTCATGACCAGCAGCGCTCACAACTTGATGGATTCCAAAAGCGATTGCCTGCTTTGCCGCGACGCAGTGCTCAGCCCCACGTTTCGCCTCAACATGCGAGCCCCCAACACATGCTGACAGGCGACCAACATGGCTCAGGGAGGACTCCTTCCAGGCAGCTTTTGCCGAAAACCTACATATATATGTAACTACCTACATAAATTATATAAACTATAAGAAAAAATATTTTGCAGCCAAGTTGCAGCTGCACCTGAAGAAGCGAGCTCTTGGGCTCGCCCCGCTATCGCCTACAACTGCACAGCTATCTACCCAGACCCGAAGTCGTCTGCTTCACCCCTCACGCCAGCTACGACGTCTTTTGGTCGTGTGTAGCTCGAGATACTGGTCGCTAAACAGCCGCCTCCAGTATCTTCAGCATGGACGCTCAAGCCCAGGAAAACGATCTTTTGGACGCCAACACGAACGATTCGGATGCAGCTGACGAAGATATCAAGAACCAACGCTTGACACCGGGGAAGATGCTGCAGAAAATGCTCAAGAAAAGACTTTCAACCCTCCAAGGCGGTCCGTGAGCTTCTCCGCAAGACGATGCTCTCCTGCTTCGTCACGGACAAATACACGCCCCTGGAGCGCGCCCAGTTAATCCGGGACGTCAAAACCTGACCAGAGCATTTGCCAAGCGGATGCTGCTGCCTCCAGAGCAGAGTGAAGCTCCAGACGATGCGCAGTCGCAGTACCTGCTACCCAGATCTAGAGTGGCGCCTCCATCGGCGTATTTCTCTTTACACGATAATGGCAGGTTGCACCTGCCCATCATTGACTGGAGTGCCTTCCGAGGCTACTCGGTGGCCATTTGGATTAACGTGGACTTTGTGTGGCCCAAGCGAGGAAGGAGCGATTGAGTGTGGGTGGGTCCAGCGAAGATCTCTATGCGAAGGTTAATTTATTTAGATTCACGAACGGCTCGAACACGCTTGGCGTGGAGGCGTCTCTGGAGTACAGTGAGGATACCAATAGTGAAGGGAACCATGGAGTGCTGCTGAATGTGAGCTGCTGCGCTCCTGGCTCGACGGATTCGAAGGCTAAAAATGCTGCGTCGGTGGCGGCTTCGTCGTATTCTCCCGAGTGGAGGAGGATACAGCACGAAGTTAATCTGGTGCCAGGCGAGTGGCATCTACTGGTGGTCTCACACTCACTGCATTACGTCAAGAAGAGTAAAGTGACTTGTTATGTGGATAATAAGCTGCAGTTCAAAGAAGAACTGGTGTACCCTTCAGGACTGGTCACTGCCTCGAAATGCACCGTCGGCGGAGGACGCAATGCCAAGACAAAAATCGCCAGTGTTGCCATGTACCAAGAAGAACTCGCTAAAGGTACGATCGAGCTAATGTATGCCTTGGGGCCTATGGTGTCTTCGTTCAATCGGTGGGCTGCGGTGCTGCCTGCTCAGTCAAGCCGTCTGGTTGCGGGGACTCACGAGCTAGTGCTTGGAACTTCTCCACTAACTGTGCCGGAAAATGATTCATTTACGTCGTTTTGCAAGCTACAGACGGTATTTGCTTTTAACGCCCAGAACACAATCAACGAAGACTATGCGGACCTTGGAGTAGAATGGCTGTGTGAAGGTACAACGCCTAGCAGCAATGGAAAATGGCTGGCACTCGAAAGCACTGTGGGAGCATCCGCTGAAATTCAACAACGGAATGCCCGGCTAGGCAAAAGTACTCAGAAGATGTTGTACCCAGAGTCCCATGCCGTATGGTATCGATCTATCAGTGTAGCAGGAATCCCAGTGCTGCTAGACTACATTCTC
>JAAVTG010000876.1:0-28722 GCA_011947345.1 Phytophthora quininea | reverse complement strand
TGGGAAGGAATCCAAATTTTCTGATCGATACAGCGCACTCCACGTTGATCAACAGCAGACGCTCGAGGAGCTGATCCTTCATGAGCCTTCTAAGTCGCTGCAATTTCTGCCAAAGACGGCCAGGTAAAACCTTCGTGGTCAAGCGGGCGCAAGACAGGCTGCCGTGCTACCTGTGTCTGGGAGCGAGTCATTCGCTTGAAGTGTACAGTAGATGTAGCGGACCCCGCTCCACCCCAACGACTTATCATATCCGCCCACAGATTGCTTGCACCCTCAATGTGCACGATTGTGTAACGATATTCCATGAGTTTGACTGCCCAACGGAGCAGTTTACCTCTTACGTGCTTTTTGAGTTCATGTCCAGGCACGAAAACGGGCACAAGATTGCGGTGATCACAGAATATTTTGAAACCACAAGGTCGGAGAAGTAGGTAGTCTAGATCATCACACGAGAAAATAATCGGGTACGCCTCCTTTTCAATGACGCTCCAGTTCAGCTGGGCGCCACTGAAAGTACCTCCTTTGCAGACGAGGAGTTCATGTGCTTGCTGCGTTATCGGCTTATTCGCTTGCCAGACAGCCACTTGGGTCACGATGGACGCCGACCCGTAGTCGCTGGCATCGGTGAATAAGCAGAAAGTAGCGTCATTGTCGGGGTGGACCATCGTTGCTGAGCGCTGAAGTAGCTCCTTGACTTGTCCAAAACAGGCCAACTCGTCGCTCGCCATCGATAAGGTGATACCCGACGCAACGCGCTTAGTCTTTCGCTTTCCAGCTAACACTTTGTCCAGTAGTGTTTGAAGCGGCCGGATTGTGCGTGCGTAGTCAACGAGACTATCACGCATCCAATTGGTAGCACATATAAATTGCTGTAATTGCCCCGCTGTAGTAGGCGGCGGCATTGCTGAGAGACTCGCAATACGCTTTGGGTCATGGCGGACGCCAGCAGTGTCGATCACCTTGCCGCACCACGTCACTGACGCTTTGTATAGGACGGACTTCTTCAAGCTCAGCTTCAGTCGAAAGTCATGGACGAGATCAAAAAGCCGTTCGAGAGCAACAAGGTATTCATGAATCGTGTCAGCGAAGAAAAGCAAATCGTCAATCCAGATTAGCAAGTGCTCGTTCAGCAGCTCAGAGAAACAGTCTTCCATCGAAACTTGAAAATGTAGTGCCGAATCACAACTGCCTTGCATGACTCGGGTTGGTGTAAAGACACCTTCATCGGTCATGTACGACAACATCTCTCTGCTGTCAGGATGCACGCCCAGTTGCCAAAAACTGCAAATGAAATCAAAGAGACCATAGTGCTGCTTGCCTTTGAGCTGTTCCAACTTTGTCTTTAAGTTTGGCATCACACCAGCAATGGGCTCAGTCATCGCGTTGAGCGGCTTGTAGTCTACTGCCTGGCGAAATTCATCGGACTTCGGTTTGCGTACGGGCAAAGCAGCGCATGCCCAGCGGCTGCTTGGGTTCTTGTACACCCAACCAAGATCGACCAGCGTCTGGTTAAACTCGTGAAGGAATTTATTTTGCAGCGGTGCATATTGCCGAGCTCTGCATCTGAACGGCTTGGCATCAAGTTTCAAGCGGATTTTGTACGCAGGAACCTTTGCTGGAGGATCATCACACAGCACGACGCGCCAAATGTCGTGTTTAGTAGTGATACGGCGTAGTTCGTCTAGCGATTCTGTCGGAAATCCATTTTTCAGAGCACTTGTCAGCAACTTTTCGATGCCATCACGAATGGCCTCATCTTTCAAGTGACCAGGACGAAAATCCTCATCGCTCTCAAACGGATCAGCTTCCAAGTTGCGATTTTGACCTGCTAGTTGTTCGAGTTGGCGATCCACATCAATACCAAGCGAAACTAGCACGTCGTTACCCACAATGAATTCATCATCATCGTGGTCGATAATCAAGCAGGTCACGGGCTGAGCGGGCTCCACTGGACCAGCAGCCGTGTGAAGTTGAAGGCGAATGTCAACCGACGCATGGGCTTGGACTTCATGACCTCCGACAGCTTTACCGACCACAGGCGCATCTAACTGGATGCATGTCACACTGGCATCGCGCCGAATGAGTTCGTTGTAGTTGGTTCGACTAATCAAACATCGATCCGAACCCGTGTCTGCACAGTACTGGAGTTCCAACACATCGTTCAGTATCACGCTGTTGATTCCACCCAAGCGCTCTTTGATTCGCTTCATGCGGCTCTTTTCAGGTCGAGGCCTGTGGAATTTCTTTGGAAGCTCCTTCTTCTCTTCATTTGTAGCGGCAGATCATGAAGAGATGAAGTGCGGTCCACCGCACTTCAAGCAGCCATCCCGTGGTGCAGCAGGTTTCTTTTCATCTGCAGAGGGCTTCGCCACAACACGGTCAGCAGCACTGCTGCGTGAGTCATGTTCAGCATTCGCCCCACGTTGAGGGCGGCCGCGTTGGTCTTTTGCGCGAGGTTTACCTTGCACCCGTTGAGTTTTGCCAGGCTTGGTAAATTGCTCGTCGTAGCGCGAGCGTTTGCGGCGACGGAAGTCACGGTCTTGCTCGAGCGCTTTCTCCAATATCAAGTCGTGGAGTTTTTCTCGTCACTACGAGCGACGGGAATCTGGAAACGGATAGCGTTTTTCACGTCTGTCTTCAACCCATCCGGAGCCAAAGATTCGATCAGAAGCTTGCACTTCTCCCTGGGACCGTTGTCACCTTCAAAACAGGTCTTCAAACCATGATCATCGATGATCTGGTTGCAGCTCATGAAGTACTTAAGCACGCGTTCATGCACATCGGTCTCTTTCATGTCAAAGCGAAGTTCCTTGGCGAAAAGTTGGTCGATGTCGGGAAGCGTGTAGTTCTTGACGCTCTTAATGATGGCATCGATCTCGGTCATGATGCGAGCATCTGTCACATCTTCCTTCGTCACGTTCCAACGATACGTGCAAAGTGCGTCAAAAGCTTGTCGTCAAAGTGCTCTTGACGCTCTCGAACAGCCTGTCGTAGAGCTCTTGATCACCTTTGCTGCGAGCTTTCACACTTTCTTCATACTCAGCACGAGCCTTCTTCCACTTGATCAGCGCCGAATGGGAGGTAGACGAAATTCGAGGCGCGACAACCGGAGAAAACAAAGGCACACTCATTGTCTTGATTTCTTCAGAGCCGGCGTCGCTCGAAGCGGAGGTATCGCTCCGGTCAGGGTTGTTCCGTGTATTCATCGAGTGAACAGAGATTCACTAAAGTCGACTTTGTAGTACGTCCACGAGACGAAAACGGTAAACACGGTTTTGGGGAAGCTGGCACTTCCGGGAAACTAGTTCTTGCCGATTGTATTGCTTGCTGTGAAGCAAAAGGAAAGTGTCTAAACGTCCCCAAGTCTTTCATGGAGTCCTTGGCGCTGCAGTTGCAACTGCAACTGCAACCAGTACCAGCTGATCGTGCTGCAACCACATACACCGATCAAAGTGCAAGGAGGGCAAGGCTTTCAACCTGAGCCCCACGCTACAACATGTCATGCAACCTTTGATGAGTCAAATTCGTATGCTGCGATGGAGTTGAAAAGACTGGAACTCAGCAGACTCAAGCAGATATGTAAACTAGATTTTATCCAGCCTTCTCGACTAGCGGACACTATTCCGGAGTTGGTGTTTTATGTAGAGCCAGCACCTGAAGTGGATGTCGAAGGGAAACAAAATATGCAGCAACTCGACGAATTTATTGACGAGTTCAACCTCGACGACCTGCGTGATGAAGACGGAAATCTTCCTGATGTGAGCTGTTATGCTGGCTTAAATCTTCATGACACGTTAATCAAGTTCGTCGTTGGACGCAGACCAAAAGTGCTTACCATGTGTGCAATCGATCGGCTCTCAAAAAACAGAAAGAAGTAGAACTCCTGGTTGCGACGGAAAATAGCATCAACAAAACAGAAAACAGCAAGATATCCAGCATGGCAGTTAGCGTTGAGCCGAAGACTTATGGCGAAGCAATGAAGTGCGCTGATGCACTACATTGGCGAAAAGCAATTGATAAAGAAGGTCAGTCACTCATTGCCCACAAGACGTGGAAACTCGTCCGATTGCCCGAAGGCAAGAGGGCGTTAACTTCAAAGTGGATATTCAAGATTAAATACGACACACAAGGCCGAATTGAAAGTTATAAGGCACGGCTGGTCATTAGAAGATTCGAGCAGGTCAAATACATCGACTACGACGAGATATTTGCGCCGGTCATCCGCCTAGAATCACTCCGGTTGCTACTAGCCGTCGTCGCTATCAATGACTGGGAATGCCATCAAACGGATGTTGACACCGCATTCCTGAACGGCGACATGACCGAAGACGTGTACATGTTGCAGCCAGAAGGACTAATTAAGTCTGGTCAGGAGCAGTTAGTGTGCAAGCTGATGAAATCACTGTATGGGTTGAAACAAGCTCCAAGAGCTTGGCACAAGAAGCTGACAGACTTGCTGAAGAGCAACGGGTATGCGAAGTTAAACAGCGACGCATGCATCTACGTCCGTGCTCAGTCGAGTGGCGTTGAGATTGTGGGGATTTAAGTTGATGATCTTGTGTTGATCTCCGACACCAAGAGTGGGGTATAGCAGATTAAAAACATGTTGGCGTCGAGGTTTAAGTGTAAGGACATGGGAGAAGTTCATCATATTCTAGGACTTCGTGTGCATCGGGATCGAGCTACGACGACGCTCACCATTGACCAAACTACTTACGCGAAGAGCGTGCTAGAGAAATTTAACTTGACGCAGTTGAATCCGTGTAGAACTCCTTGCGATCATGGAGCTGTTCTATCCAAAGCCGATTGCCCGAAGACCGAAGATGAATGTGAGGAGATGAAGAGCAAGGATTACAGAGGTTTAGTCGGCTCGCTCATGTATCTGATGACCGGTAGCAGGCCAGACATTGCATTTGCCATCCAGTGTGTGAGTAAGTATTTGAACAATCCAGGACTTGTTCACTGGAAAGCTGCGAAGCGAATTCTTCGCTACGTGAAAGGAACTATAGGCCATGGCCTAGTTATTGACGGTCGCAGCAACAGTCACCAGCTGAGTGCTTTTGTAGATTCAGACTACGCGAAGGATATTGACAGCAGGAGGTCCGTCTCGGGCTACGTGATGCAGTTGGGTGGCTGTGCGATAACCTACTCATGCAAGAGTCAGCAGACTGTTCCGTTGTCCTCGACTGAAGCGGAGTACATGTCATTAGCGCACGGAGCAAAGGAGATTATATTTCTGCGAGAACTACTGCAAGAACTCGGCGTGGAGCAGGAGCATACAGTGGTCAATGTGGATAATCAATCGGCGATTGCAATGGCGGACAATCCAGTTCATCACCAGCGGACAAAGCACATTCACTCCAGATATCACTTTGTGCGCGAGCGTATCGCTATGGGAGATCTAGTCATCGAATACGTAGGTACCAAAGACAACGTAGCAGATTTACTGACAAAAGCTGTGACTGCAGAGGTGATGAATGCGCTGAGAGGACGACTGGGTGTTCGCGAAATTAATGGCGACTCTGTACGGCAAACACTTGGAAAGAGGACCAGGGATTAGGAAGTGTGCTCTCGGACGAGCTGGATATGAACTGGTGGTCTTAGTCAAGGTTGAGTTGGTCACAGGCTGGTTCTGAGCCATGGTGGTAAAACGACGGCATGCGGGGCTCTTGGACGAGCTGGGCATGGGCTGGTTTTCGGGCCATGGTGGTCGAACGACAGCATGCGGGGCTCATCAAGGAGATAATTGCCGTGGTGGCTGAAAGACAAGGCGTGAAGCTTGAGGATGAGCTAAGCATGAACGATTGCCGTACGGGACGATGGAGCACGGTGATGTCATGAAGAAGCTAGGTTCTCGCGGGTCAATTTCATGCGGACTAGAAGTGAAAATTGTTCGATCACACTTGACGGTGGTCGCTTGTAATTTACAGACAACGGGGAAGTACTGCAATCTAAATGCGAATGTTCACGGGGAGTGTTGAGATTGATGACCATCGCATCTAGATTAGATTGCGAGGATGTGGGTGGTTACAGCAGTGGTTGCAGGATAGTTAGGAACTATTAGTAGACTCGTTGTCTCCTGGACTGCCCGCAAGGGCAGGCGAGATGAAGAGATTAGTTGTGGTTTTACCACGTCAAGCATAAGCAGTAGCAAGTACACGTTGGTACACTTTGGGAATTCCAGCTCCCACGACTGTGTTTGTCTTCAACATCTCAAAACTTGGAGCCCCGACGCAGAATTACCAATGCAATTGATCCGCCCGGATTAGCTTCCCGCTGTTTGCGTGCGTCAGGAGCGGTCCAGGACGGGAGGTAGGACACCGTGGAGGCTGGTGCATAACAACAATGCATATCAGTTTGGATTTTGCCGTCGAGAGAGCAGGTGGACTTACCTGTCCTACGGCGGCGCCGGCGAGGAAGTCCCGGCGACCAGAATAGCAATCAATAAATGTGAGACCTGCATGAAGTTTTACTTGGAAGGGGAGCACCCGCGAAAAACAGTAATGCCACGGCTGTGGAATTGGACACCATGACGCGCCAGTACCGATGTCTGCTCGCTAAATCGACTCAACTGCAAAGCATTCTACGATATCGGCACGAGTGCCCTGGCCGTTGGACAGGATCTAGGCAAACACACGCATTTTGGGGTAGACTATTAACAGGGTCGTCTCCTGGTCAGGTCTGACAAACAGGTCTGGCAAATTTACAGACCACAATGCCAGACCCCGACCCGGACATGACCTCCGCTACAAGAGCCAATATTAGGTATTAAATATGTTTGGTGCCAGCTGATGTTTGGGCTTGAAAACTGGTGCAGTGAATTGTGATTTGCCCTGTTATTCGCTGCATCGGGGTTCGAGTCCCTCAAGGTGTGTAGTTCTGGCCCGGTTGTCCCAGAATGCCACCGTTGTAAATAATATGTATCGTACTTAAGAGAGTATGTACTGTATACTCGCTTCAGTTTTAGCGGAGGATATTACAATGTGCTTCTATCGAAAATGGTTGCGCGCAGTGCGATTCAGTTTGTAGCTGAATAATGAGCTCACAACCCAAGTCTTTTGTAAAGCAAAAGCAGTGTATTGGATTAGTCATGCAGGTGTGAATTTAATCTCGCTTTAATCGATCGAGAAGTGCTGGTTTCTGCACTTACCTTCAACTTGAGTTTTACCAGTCGCTTGAGGCTTTACTCTCGTCTCCACTTACCCCTGCATTGTCTTCACTGTAAACGTAGTAAAACGAGTCCGAGTAGTATCCTGGATCGTGAGCAGCAAGTCTAGAAAGTTGATGGTCAGAAGCATCATCTTCGACTACTGCAAGACTGGCTGCAGAAGTCTCTTCATCAGCAGGGCTTCTGTCACCCTGTGGGCTCTCACCGATGTGGTCGCTGCTACCACTATCTTCATCCGAGTCCGACCCGGTGTCATCGTCGTCATCATCTTCGGTTGTCGACCCCGCCGTCGCTGGGAGGGGACCAGGTGTTGGAAGTGTGATCGTTTCTCGAGGTCAGCCTTGGGCTCGACGTCTTCTGACTGCACCAAGAGCAGTGACATGGCCTCGATAAAGAGCTTCAATAGTCGCGACGAAGGTTGGTAGGCTGGGATGGGGTGTCGAGAAAGCGCTGTTGAGTTCCCTGTTAAATCTCTCCAAGGGATTATTGGTGCGTGCAACGAGACGTGAAGACATCCCGTGGACATTCCAAACCACCGGAGGAAGCGCATAATCCAAGTCTGTGAAAAGTAAGCCCAAAAACGACGCCACCGCGAGCGACAGTAAGAAACTCCCTGAGCTCGGCAACGATCCTTAATTTGCCGCTCTACCCATCCCACGCATCCAACTTCGACGTCTTCGAGAGCCATCATTGTGAGCATATCAAAGACTCCTGGTTCCATAGCAATAGTTGCAGCACGGTTTGATATCCCCTGCTTTCGCATCTTTCGCTTGACAGCATGTTTGAAATGGAAGAGCTAGCCGATGACGTCGGCGTTAGGGAATGTACTTGGACAGCAGAAATCAGAGCTTGCTCGAAGTCGCACACGACTTCGGCTGGATCGAGCTGTTGATCAGCAGCTTGGGATATCAAGAGCAAAATATCCCAGTAGGTATCACTTGTGCGAGTAGAGAGCCGTAGAACACGGGAACGTAATGACTAGTCGACCTATCGAATACCATCACAACAACGCACTGCTTGAAGCCACGAGGGACACAGCGAAATGTTCCATCAATGAATATTGTTGTTCCTGCGTACTTCAGCAGACTTATTAGCTCAGGATGCGCCCAGCCGATAATCCTGTGAGGAGAAGTCGAGTCATCGAATCCACATATGTAGTGAAACTGGAGATAGTTCAGCGGTCGGTCCTGTACGCGCGAGAGGGGAGGCATCTCGATGCGTTCGTGGATGCTCCCACCAAAATGACGGTCACGAGCATTGTACACCCGACTAAGCACCTGCTGCCGTGACAACCCAAGCACTGCTTGAGCCGCTGCTTGAGCCGAGTTCGCTCTGCATGTATGCTGCACAAAGTTGCCATACTCCTCGGAAGCGTTGATGTACTCCACCTTGCCCTTGCAGCCAGATCCTCTGTAGTAGCTGCAGCGAAATACTGTCTTGCGTCTAGAAGACCACGCGGGAGTGTACTGGTAACCCCGAAGATTCAACACAGTATTGTAGCGGTGCTGAGGTTCAACTGAATTGTGCTGCACCGAAGAAACATTGACATCCTCTCTACGTTCTGTCATTATCGTGAAATGTTGACTGCCGCCGATAAGAGTTACCGATGAAATTGGAGGATGAAAGTGAGAACGCATGGAGAGACCCAGCAAGGCAAAAACAAAGAGGTTTCATAACTGCTCCACAGTCGCACAATCGCGGATGTTTTATTTCTGACCAAAACCCAGACCTCAATAATATTGCACATCCAGTTATTGCATTGGTGGTCAGACCATATTACCAGACCTGACCAGGAGACGACCCTGTTAATAATCTTCCGCATTTGGAAGACAGGTATGTGTGCGACCCAAAGAAGTACTACTAGTACACCGTTAAACCGAGGTTTGTGCATGTATTGGAGCGATTCCTGCAGCCGATCGACAATCTTTGTTTTGAAATGAAACAAATTGATAGCGACAACAGCAAGAAGGCGAGGCGAGGCGCCGCGCGGAGCTGGCCTCTCTAAGCATGTGCCAACGTCGAAGACCTCAGTTGCGGTGCGTGCGCTTGCTGAAGCGCGTCTCGGCATCATGCAAATTCGCATCCTGAAATCAAAATCGTGTGGCGAGAATTTGCATGATGACGAGACGCGCTTTATCGAATTTGCGTCCTGAAATCGAAATCGTGTGGTGCCAGCACAATAACATCAGATTGATGCACGGTCTCGAAGAGGAACCGCCCGGCATGACAGAACAGGTAAAACACACAGTCGCAGCAGGAGAAATACACAGCCCATCACTTACACCTAAAAACTATGGTGACTGACCTCCCATTTGTCGCAATAATGCATTATTAATTTCACACAGGTTTTTGCATAAAAGTGACGAGCCGCGCTACACTTGGGTCGGCGCCCTTCGGCACCCCTCTCGCTGCGCTCGGCCAAAAGATAGTAAGTTAGTCGCCCTACCATGCCCTCACGCTTTCGGCTTTGGTGGTGGTGGGGGGGCTCTCCTGCCACGCCGTGACGCTGCGGGAACGGGCTGAGTTTGGCCCGGTTAGAATGCTTGGGCGCTGGCGCGCCTCGTCTATGGAGGAGGGATGTCGCCCAGCCCCGTTTGTGTTTCTCCGAGTTGGACGTGTACTCCTCCTATTTTCTGGCCCGGCATATGACGTTTACGCGCTAATGCAAATTGCGAAGTGAGTTGTTTAGATGTTAGTCTACCCGTACTCCCTCGGGCTGGCCCTGTGGCAGCGCCCGAGGTCTTCCGCCACCCGTTGGCGAAGATTATGAAGACGGCGCGATGACGCGGCGCTGATTATGTAGATCCCGTGTTGACGGTCGTAGATGATGTAGCTGCTGTTGTTGACGCGGTGCTGGTGCTGGTGTCGGCACTGGTGTCGGGCAGGCGGCGGCAGCGTCGTCGTCGTCGGCTTCGTCGTCTGGGATACATACTCCATACGGCTGATTATTCGATCTCGAATAAACATCAACCGGAATCGAGCCGGGTTGGATCGCGATGATCGCGATTGCCGTGTCGGACTGCCCTCGGTTGGTTCCATTGCTCGCGCTCGCCTACTGGTAGCTACCCGCTAACCTTTTCGGTGCCACCGCCTCCGCGCGAACTAGTCCTTCATTCTACGTTTTACTCCACAGACCCCAACCGACCAATCGCCCCACCCACCCCACGATGCGTGTTTCCTCCGTCCTGCTGATAGCCGCGGCCACTATCCTTGCGAGCTCTGACGCTGTCTCGGCGGCCACCGAATCCAAGCTGTCCAAGGCGGCGACCGACAACGTTTTGTCGAACGAGGCGATGAATGCGGCTGAAGCCCCACGCTTCCTGCGGTCGTACAAGACGGTGGTCGGCGAAAAGGACGACAACGACCAAAACGACGACGACCAAGACGAGCAGAATGACTAAGATGACCAAGAGGAGCGCGGCGGCTACCCTGGTTCGGTCTGGAAGACCAGGTGGGCCGATAAGATGAAGTCCTGGGTGGAAGACGGCATCAAGCCCAAGGATGTCAGGCTCAAATACAACATCGGCAACGGCGCCACGGACAAGGGCCATAATAAGTACGATATCTTCATGAAGGCCTACATCGCCAAGTACAGCAAGCGCACGCACAGCAAATGAGGCCTTCGACGTTGGCACGTGCTTGGAGGGGCCAGCTCCCGCGCGACGCCTCGCCTTCTACACAACCGCCTAGAAACAATGATATCCACGCCGTAGTTGGCACGATAGCAGCTATCGTAAAGACACACACTGTTTCCTCGGTTAGATTTTTCGGGTCTTTGCGGGTCTGGTAAGGCCGCTGGTCGGGTATGCATATTTGATGGATTTGGCTCCTGGTCATGCTGACCAAGACCAGACCCGAAAAAACCTCTTGCGTTCTTTGCTTAGTAATTTCCCAGGAATAATAATAGCAGTTTCATACTTTCGTGAAACTCATATAAAATGATATATCATGAATATCCGGATTCGATTACACAGCTGACATGTTTTTAATGTTACCTCTCGTGCTGTGTCCAGAGAAGGCAATTCGTGACTTGTTCGCTTCTGCTTAAGTACGTGAATGGAAAATGAATGGCTAGCACGGACTAAAGACCTTTATCCCGTGCTAGCCATTCACTTCAGCGCTCGAGCCCAAATTTGGCGTTCATTTCCAAAATGGACGACGTTCAAGAACTGTGCTCTTTCAAGACCACTGTAAACTGGCAAGGCTTCGCCTACACGAAGGCGTACTCTTCAGGCCGCAAGACATCATATCGTTGCAGATACTACCGCAGCAAGTGCAAGGCCCGTGTCGACGTGATGGCAGACGGTTCCTACCAGAACGCAATTACGCACACCTGCGGCAGAAGAACTGACGAAAACAACACGCCTGCGACCGGAACTTGCACCCCTCCTGATGCGGTGGACGTCGTCGAAGACATAAAGCGCGAAGTTGATAATCTTGCGCTGTCAAACCTGACACTCGTGCCGTCGATGATCTGGGAGATGGTGCGAGAGGAATTCACGTCCAAGAAGATGATCAGGGGACTCACGCGCGACCAAGTGATGAGTCGTGTGTACCGTACCCGCAACGCAGACTTTGGGCCTTCAATCTACGGACCTGTCGAGGTTCCACCGCTCTCCATGACGAAGGTTGGTGATGCAATGTTTTCCCAGTTCCACTACACCTACGTCGGCGAGGGTAAAGTCCAGCACATTCTCGGATGGGGCCACCCCGCGTTGACCAGGCTGCTGTCTTACAACCAGACTTCGTTGTTCATCGACGGAACTTTCCACTGCGTGCCCAGCACCTTCTATCAATGCATCATCGTCATGGTCCACGACCGCGGCTCCAAGTGCTTTGTTCCCTGTATGTACTGCCTCACGACTAACAAGTCTGAGTGGACGTACTGGAGCACGCTTCATTGTGTGCAAGCTGCAACTGGTATGACGATGGATATTGGGACGGTATCATGCGACTTTGAGCGCGGTCTCATCAACGCCGTGGAAGACCAGTTCCCGAGCGCTGATATCATCGGTCGCCTCTTTCATTTTAAGCAGGCTGTCTGACGTAAGATGCAGAAACTCCACCTGCCTACGGACGAGATCTCTCTCATGATGCAGCCTGGATACCTCGACTCGCTTACTGTCATCCCTCATGACCGCATCGACCCCGGCATCAATTTCGTGGTCAAGAAGCTTAACATGGACCTTCGTGGGAAGGGTGTTGAGTACTCCGCGACGAAGTGGGAGCAATTCTGAGTGTACTTTCGCAAGATGTGGATGGAGCTGTATCCTCCGCATTTTTGGAACGTGTTTGGCACTCAACGCACGGTCATCAACCGCACCAACAACCCCTTGGAGCGTTACAACCGCGAAATCAACAACGCGCTTCCTTCGAGCCACCCCAATCTGCCGACATTCATAGGGGTGATCGAGGAGCATGCGAGCCGCTACGTCAAGCTCGTGGAGGATATATCCCGCAAGCGAGCTCGTGCCCCACCGCACGGAACTTGCGAGGTTCCCCAGAGTTTACAGTGTAGCCCGCGCGACTGACGGCAAGACTACGCTGTAGCGGTATCTCTTTTTTCAGTTTCTTTCTCTTTCTCACGTTTATTCCAAGGAGCCGTGACAATAACAAACACAATACACGTAGCATTTACCTTTCAACATTGTATCGACAGTTTTAATAAAAAAACGTCAGGAGTATGTGGTGTGCCGATGGCCTCTTCCTTTCATTCCGGTCAGCAGTAACCACCTACGCTAGCCTATCCTTCGGTCTGTTGCGGTTGACACGGCGGTATTTTGTTGCGATGTTTGCGGTAACCGCCAGCGCTGTAAATCTTGTCACACCTTAGGCACTTGCGCGCAGGCTCCTTCGGGCGGTTCTTGCGGACACGAACACGACTGCCTTTTGCAGCCTTCGGATTGTCCTGGCAGTAGAACCGATGCTGGCGCATTCTCTCCGAGTCGACATCCATCGCGTCGCACCATCCGCAGGTAAACTCTTTCTCGTTGACTCCCGCGACAATATCCGGCACAAATTCGACGCCAGGGATTGTAACGTAGCAGTGGAGTCGGTAGTTAACACTCCTGTAAGCCATTCCGCAATGGATCAAATCGCCCCGAAACAATAGACATTCACCACGGTACAGGTCCACCACCTGCGGCCGTGAGGGTCCGCCGTCTCGTAGCAGCTGTCGAAAACCTTCAGGCGAGTTCCTTGTTGAAGCGCGACAATCATGCTGCACGGGATGGTGTGCGGGTACTTCTTCGTCACCTTGGCGATAGCTTCGGGGTGTAATCCTTGTGCGGGTCTTGTTCAACGCCACGTGCCGACGACTTCATGAACGAATACACCGTAGGCGTGAAGTTTTGGTCGTGACTGCGTACAGCGTAGCAAAGCTCCTGGTGCAGAACTTTCATAGCGTCTGATAGCACGTTTGGATCCTCCGGAAGACGGGGTTGGAGACGATGCGTGTCCTCTTCTTCACCACCGACGCTCTTGAATACGGGAACATAATTGCGGCTCTTCGCTTCATCTAGCAAATTCTCCAACAATTCTGCGGAGAGCTTCGGACGAAAGCGAAGCCACCCATAAGGTGGCAAAGCACTGTAGTCAACCCGCTGATTTGGAGGCCATTTCCGAAATGATAGAATTCAGCCAGGATACGGCCCAAACGATTGGAGATACGGACCAAACGGTACGAGATACGGACCAAACCGTACGAGATACGGACCAAACGATTGGCTTGTTTTTGCAGTATTGCTGTATGAGTATACTAGTACTGTAGTAATGAAACCAGCGTTGATGCAATACTAGTATTATCCATCGCCTTCAAATCCTTAATTTTTCTGGTACGGATATGGATCAGGTCGGGCTCACCATGTTTTTTCTGTGTAATCTATCGGCTGGTATGGGAGGAATTAAACAATCTAAGTGGATCGGGAACATTTTGTCCCCGCTATAAGTAGATCATGAACCCACTTATAAGTGGATTCTTATTGACCGAACCTACTTATAAGTAGATTTCAACAAGACCTATAGATAGGAACGAAAGGAAAGACTTCAGGATGATAGTTCATTTTGGCATTTATGATGCCCCGCATCAACTGCCCGATCTGCCGAAGCAACCTGTCACCTATCAGCTTACCTGGCACCTGGGCAAGCGGGCGTGCCTCAAAACCAAGTACCATCACCTCAAAGAGCAGCGTCAAGCTGCTGCTCGAGCCGCGAAGCGAGTACGATCGACTCAACTCGCAGGCTCGGCGCGACGCACTGCACGAGCTTCCACTGCGTGTTGCCGCTTCGGTGCCTGCAGCGCCTGCTTCTGCTCTGCTCCCTGTCCCGCACCCAACTCCTGCCACTGTCCCGCTTCCACCTCCTGTGGCGGCTTCAACACCTTGCCACGTCAGTGCTACCGCGTAACTAAGTTATCGAAATCTCTGAATCTGACGCGGATGACGAGACGGCGTTGTGTCCGATCTGTCAGCGAACATCGCACCGTCCGATCACCGCGAGGCCGTGCGGGCACGTCATGTGCTCCTCTTGCATGACCTTACTCGTGGCTCATGCTCTCAACGACGAGGTTGAGCCAAACTGCCCAATTTGCAGAAGTTATATCGGTATTTAGTACAATTTCTATTCATTTATACTATTGGGCAATTGTCGTTTTACAATTTTTTTGTAGTATAATTATAGTTTAGCAGCAGCATGTACTCGTTCACATAAATACCTTTTGGGCGAGTCGTAAACATTTACAAGCAAGCATTAGCGACTAGCAATACATGGAAAGTATATTAAAAAATTAAAATGAGAATGTATCGCGCTGCCTTCAGCTAGTCGTACAAATGTAATATCATGTAGTAGCAATGTAAGGTGACGCGGTGGAACCTGGCTTCGCGGCTTTCCGCTTCGGCTTCGGTCCCGGCTTCCTTCCGCGAGAACCTATGTCCTCTTCTTCAACAACAATGTCTGGTACCAGTAGTGTTCGATCGACGGGTATTTGCTGAGCACTTACCACTGGAATAAATTGCTGGTAGTACGTTTTTGCATATTGCACACGGCTGAGCTTGTCCTTGTCGAATAAGCTGGTAACATGCACGCCGTGGTGAATCGCTACCTTAACAGCATGAACGCACGGAAACTGCTGATCTTGCCATCTTCGACACGTGCAGTTTTTTTCTGCAAGATTGACACCTCGCCAGATGTGAGCGTGGTCCGGTCGAGTGCTGACGTCCGTGAAGCGAACCATGTACACACCCTCGATACTTGGTATGATAGTGTATGTCTTCGCCAGAGCCAACATTCCGGTTAGCTTTTTCTTGTACACGTCGACCAGTTGGTTTTCATCCAAGGTGAAATTCGTGTTTGGTGGCTCAGGAGTACTTGACAGCTTTTGGGTCTTTGGTCTGCTTTCATCACGCCGTTTTGCAAACAGCTTCACCACGTTAATCACGTAATCCTCGAGGGCTTGTTTCGGGTACGACGATCTGCATTCGTTACCAAGCCACTGGTTAGCAGCTTCAGATACGTTTGAAGTTACCTCGTCGTAAGAGGGCTGGTCGTAAGCCTCGCTGAACGCATACGTGACCCAATACTGCTTCTTAATGCTGTCTAGATACGTAGCTGCATTCGGACGTGTTTGGAATAGACGAGACCGATAAAAGATGTAATCGTTTTGACACTCACTTCGAAACATTGCAAACACTAGTGATTGCTCGTTTGGAGATAGAGCAGATGTAGCTTTGACCACATTTGTAATGATGTGACGAACGCAGTAGCGGTGACCACAATCAGGATACGCCTTTGTGACTGCTCCCAATAACCCCTTCTGTCTATCCGACACGAAAACAGGCCGTTCCGTAAAGTCGCTTCCAAGTGCGTGTTTCATGCGAGTTACGAACCACAGCCAGTTGTCAAAATTTTCTTTGTCGACCAACGCGATGCCCATCACCAAGATGCGGTTGTTATAGGCTTTCGTCGTCGCCAACAAGAAAACACCTCGCTTGTTCATATCGCCCTTCAAATGAGTGCCGTCTAGACCCACAACATGTTTGCAGTACTGTGCCGCGTGAATGCATGAGCCCGAAAAAACACGCTCTCTGAAATACACCCCTTGCGGTCTTCTCGAAAGCATTGCTCGACTTCAGGTTAACTTTGCACACGGCTGCTAGAAAACCCTCTAGCTGCTGATAGCTGTCGACCATATCCCCATGGAGTGACTCCAGTAAAGCCATTTTCAGCTTTGAGGCCGTTTGGCGGTTCGTTTCCATGCCCTTGGACCGTAACAATTTCATGATAGCTTTGCCAGTCACATTCAACCAAGATCCACCATAGGCCGGAAGCATTTCACGAAGTAGCATCTCCTGCAAGGCTACAAACGAGACATCACGAGACCGCAACGTCGGAGTGTCGGAAGCAAGATCACTCTCGACGAATGTCTTTGACTGAAAGCCACAGTGATGATAATGGTCATGGGCAATACATATCTGCGTTATCTTCCACTCGTCGTTCTTGCCGTATACGTTCACGAAAAATGGACAGCAAGGAACACTCCCTTCCACAAGCTGCTGTTGACCCTTCAACATCTTGCAGACGTATCGCGCATTGCCTTCTCTTGTTTTCTCCTGCCAGCTGTTATTCTTGACACGAATCGAGAACCCACTGATCCGAGCAAATTCTCGAATTCGCTGTTGCAACGCCGCTCTCGATTCAAAACTGTTTTCGGCAAGATTTTCACCTATCTCTTGCGCGAAGCCGAACGTCTGAGGAGAAGATCTGTCCATACTGATAGCCACGCTCGACTTGAGCAACCCCAAATCACGTAGTCTCTTGATATCATCTGCTTCCACCGAGTTGTTTGCTACAGCGTCTTCATCAAGCGGCATCTCGCTGTCAGGGATGTCGATTTAAAACTGACTGGCAAAGTGCCTCGGTTCAGCTATTAATACAGCGGAAAAAAAAAAACGTGGTTCCACATGAAACACGGGAAACCAATGCTCAAAAGGCAAAGTCGTATATTTCATAAGCAACACCACGAAGCAAAAACAATTTAGTCGTACGATCTCAGTAGCAAACTTGGACGACTACACCAAGTCGTAAAAACCACTAGCAAACTCGGACGACTACACCGTTTCTACTTATACTTCCGAATCGTATCGTTTCTAAGAAATTTCTGTCAGTAGAGATCTACTTATAAGTAGGTTCGGTCGATAAGAATCTACTTATAAGTGGGTTCATGATCTACTTATATAGCGGGGACAAAATGTCCCCGATCCACTTAGATTCTTTAATTCCTCGCTGGTATGGGTCAGGGTCAGCCTGACCAGCGGCCTAACCAGGCCCGCAAAAAAGACCCGTTAAATAATCTACCGTTTCCTCCGGGCTGTATTTCTTATCTGCTTGGTTGGTTGACCTTTTCAAACATATGGAGCTGCTATCTACACGAGCCCTTGAATAAAAGCTGGCACGAGGCCAAGGATGAACCAAGCCTGGGTCTTGGTACTGTGCTTAGCTATGTCGTTGGCGACGGCCCAGCACAACCAAAGCGCAGCGTTCTCACTGGCCCCCATCGACTCGGCAACCCACAGTCCGCTACGTTTACGCTGGTGAACGTCACCAACTGCGACCAGCCAACGCTGATGAAAGCCTACGAGCTCTTCTCGGCCAACAACTTGGTCCTCCAGAAGTGCGTTTTGGACGCTCAGTACCAAATGTTCCCGTACCCAGGCGTGGACCCGACGCCGCAGCAAATTGGCAAAATGGCAAAGTCGCTGTCGTGTCGAGCTCTCTTCTCGATCGGCCTGTTTGCTGGCTTTCCAGAGTGCAGCTACTCGGGCTTCTCGCACCTCGCGTCGGCCCAGACTATGCTGAAGATCGCCGTGGACACCGACAAGTACCCGAATGCGACAAACGTGATCCCGACCACCAAACGGTTCCTCGACATGGTGCACTGGAGGCGCGACGTCAACCTCGCCGAGGTTGCGAACCTCCTGCACGATGCGAACTCGCAGTTATTTGCCGAGTACACGAGCAATCTGTACGGCATCACCACGAACGGCTTGCTGCGATTGACGCCCGACAATGTGATCCAGTACCGATCGTCGGTCGACAAGGAGTTCAACCAGAACGATATCGCAGTAGACCCGCAGCACAGCGGCAGCAGTACGTTGGACACGGTTGTGAGTGGGTCCAGGTCTTCGTCCACGTCGTCCGGCAGCAGGTCGTCCAAGTTGAACGCCAAGCCGAGCACGTCATGGAACTTTGCGCCGGCCTCGGAAACCGCGTCGAGTGCTCATCGATCTCGAGCTGCTGCGGTTGCCATGGTCCT
Source organism: Phytophthora quininea (assembly GCA_011947345.1). NCBI lineage: Eukaryota > Oomycota > Peronosporomycetes > Peronosporales > Peronosporaceae > Phytophthora > Phytophthora quininea. The sequence continues at coordinate 10,246 of JAAVTG010000876.1, read as the reverse complement.
CGTTGTCACGCTGGTCGTCATTATTTGAGCAGGTTCGATCAATGCTGGTATCTGAAGAAGTTGCAACAAGGATTCCTGGTATCCGATGAAGCTCCAACAAGGAACAAGGATTCCTAGCTCGAGAAGATCACGACGAACCTTCTCAGTGGATATCTCGGGATTGTGCCGCAATCTGGTCGCCCATGCCTTGCGGTAAACACGCGAGGAAAGTATCCGCTGCGCCACAGTTGCCGTAAATCAGGCGCAAGGACTAGCGGACGAGTACAAGAGCAAAGGTAAGCCAGAAGACTCTCGCTGCAAGAGCCTAAAGTGTAAGACAGTCGTAACGGTGGAAAGCCTTGCCGATATACAACTACAGCATCAAGTTGCCTGTCAACGAAAGGCGTGAGAGGTGACCGTGGTGCCGCGGATAGCCGCACCTGAGCCTGTCAAACGCTGGTCTCAGTTGCAGATGTAACTTTCCACCTCCAATTCCTGCTCAGCAAGCCATTTTACTGTTTTCCCTATTCCTAAATCGCTGTTTCATCTGATCTAACTCATATGCGCTGGCTCTAACATTTCGGTTACATTCATTGGCTGAAACTAATCCCTGAGCATCTCGTCGTAATACAGCACAGATTCCACATGCCCAGACATCAACTCGCCCGCTTGGGCGCACTCGGACCATGGCGACGCTAGCAGACCCGGGGACGTAGACCCTCCGTCCACGCGTAACGCCACCAGCTTCAACATGCTGCAGAGCGCCAGCAACGCGGGGAAGTGGACGTCGCTGCGGAGGCCGACGCCCAGCTGCGCTCCCGCGTGCAGGCAGTTTCCATGCGCAGACGACCTTCGGATGACACGGACGCCGAGTCGATGCGCTCCAGCCTCGTGTCGCACCACTCGTTCGCGTCGGTGCAGTCGGCGCCGGCCTCGGACTGGCTCCAGAAGAGCCGCAAGACCGCCGGCCGCAGTGTCCGCTTGGCCAAGCAGCCCAGCTTCAGAGAACAGTTCGACGAGGAACGATGCAGTCTGCCGGCCATGGAGAGCTTCCACGGGCCGGAGGAAACGGAGACCAAGAGACGTCTGCCCTGGCAGAAGAAGAAGGAGGAGAGACACAACAAGACGCAGCTGCAGACCCGCCAGACGTTCGAGAGCAAGGAAGCCTTTGACGTGTACTACGCGCCGCAGAGCCCCAAGAGCATCAAGTCTGCGTCTAGGGCGGAGAAAGGCAGAGTCAAATCTGTGGGCTCCCACGCCTCCAACGAGAGGAAAGGAGCCGTCTTGACGGAAGTGGGGAGCCCAGCTTTGCGTTGTCAGTCTTCCAAAAGGACCCCGTGCATTCCAGCAGGAAGAAAGTGGATGTGATGGATCAATTTGACGATGAGGATTTGGAGGACGGACATTGCAATAAGACCCCACTAGACGCGATGAACTACTTTGTGACGGGGCCCCTCATGTGACGATTGAAGAGGCGCAAAAGTATACGTTCGCGGTTGTGCTCAAGCACACGCAGCAGATCTTCCACTTGCTGAAAAGACGGTTCCCGTCGCGCTCGGCAGCGTCGATTCGACGAGATTTACCGCAACAAGTAAGCGCTTTGCAGCAGAAATGTGTGCGGCGACTGATTCAAGCAGGACTTGGAGTGATTTTGCTGGATAATGGACTCTATGACGATTATTTGATGGACCAACGTGGAGGAAGCGCAGTGAAGATACAGAGGAGGAGGATGTCGCGAGGAATATCTGCATCCTGATCGACCCAAAGAAGAACCCGGATCTGCTGCTGCACGAGTTCAAGCGAGAGATGGATGAGTTGTCGATGAAACGTGGAGATTCTCTTGGACGATTGGCAGAGGAGTCGCTCGACTCGCTTAAAGAAATGTGTTTCTCGCCGGCGTTGGAGCTGCAACTGACACACAACATCATTAAAAACGCCTTCCGCGACTATGACAAGGAAGAGTGGGTGATCGACGTGAACAAAGAGATCACCGTGAATGATATCATCGTCGAATGCTTCCCGCTTCACGACCGCGTGTTCAACCGACAGTTTTTCGATGAATACCGCAAGCGCACGTTCGATTTAAACTTCCGCAAGGTTGCTTCAGGTAACAGTGATCGTTGGGCCGTGGAGGAGCTGCGTCTGCACTTTGGCGAACGTGTTGCCTTCCTGTTTGCTTTTATGCACATCTACACGAAGCATTTGGTGCCTTTAACGGCGGCTACCGTCGTGTACTATTTGTGTTTTCGATTCACGAGTGCTCCTCTTTGGAAACAATACATGGAAGGCCTAGCCATCGTTGGCATGTTTGTTGTGTGCTTCTGGGGTCCGTCGTTCCTCGTCTGTTGGGCACGTGAAACGCGACTACTCGTGGAGAAATGGAACTTGACCAAGTACAAGAACACCGTCTACGAACGCAACGACGACAATCCTGGGTTTAAATACACATGGGTGAAGAACCAGCTCACTCACGAAATGGAAAAAGTCCCAGTCCAGCGCAAGAACCATTGGATCCAGCTCACCATGTTCTTCTTTGTATTGGTCTGCGCTCTTATCCAGTGTTTGTGTCTTGTGCCGTTTATCCAGTGGTACGTCTACGCTAAGAATGCACCCACATGCGACGCTTGCAACGGAGACAGCGACGAAGATTCCTACGCTTGCATTTGGTTTGTCACGTGCTTCAATTCGTCCACATCGACTTTAGGCACCGATCGATGGGTGTATATCCTGATTCAAGGTATCATCCTGGGTCTTCTCATTGACATTATTTTCTTTGAACTGTTTAACTGGATGTCGGAGAAGTTTGTGCAGTGGGAAAACTATCCCAAAAGTCGGACCACGAGAACCGCTTGATTCACCGTCGCTTCGTGTTTGTGTGGAGCAATTGGTTCTTCTGGTTCTTGTTCATTTCGTTCGTGTACATGCCATTCGGAGAGCAGATTCTGAAATTCTTCCATCGAGTTGGCCTGGGGGCGCTAGCTCCGTACGGCTGGGACCCGAATCTGTTGACGCTGGACACGTTGTTTGTGACTCCGCTTGTTGTCACGCAGTTTTTAAACATGCTTCTTGAGACGATTGCGCCGTATTTGCTGCGCAAACTTCGAGGCCGACCTGCTATCGGATGTCGTCAGGCTTCGCCCTTTACATGGTGCTGGCAGCATATCGCGCGGCGTTTCCGCTCTCTGAACCAAACCAGGGAGCCCTTGCAGCGTGGGACGGGCTCCCAGACCGGCACTAGCAGCTCTAGTGGCCAGGTACAGACCGAAGTAAAAGACGATGGCACTGTCGGACACATGACCGCAACTCGTCTGGCGCAACTTGTCCAAAAAGACACTGGCTTCTTAGTTAAAGTGCTGCCCATGTCGGATGACTCGAACAAGTACTCGGCGTATGAAATCCTCGCAGAGGTCAAGCTCCCAATCTTCGACCCCGTGTTGGATTACTTGGACGCGTGTATTCAGTTCTCGTATGTGATGATGTTCACTGTCGTGTGGCCTCTGTTGCCCTTCCCAGCGTTTTTCAACAACGTGTTGGAGGTTCGTGGTGATGCCTTCCGTCTCTTGTTCGCTAACCGAAGACCGATGCCACGACGCGACACATCCATCGGCGAGTGGGCTACGGTGCTAGGGTACGCGAACATCATCGGCGTGACTGTAGTGTCCGCCTTTGTTGTCGTGTATCACTACGGATATTTCCGAACGGATTGCAACTTTACGTTTGGAAACGGCTACATGGTTCCGTTCGGGACGATTGACCCGAGCGACACCAATGACCCAAGTGAGTGCGTGAATGACAGCGGCACCCCACGGTGGCGTATGTTCCAGATTGTACTGTTCGTAGTGTTGGAACACGTGGGTTTCTGTGTACGTTATTTGGTGCTGCAAGTTGAAAAGACCCCAGCCTCTCTTCGTAACTCAGGATACATCCGACTGAAACAGATCCAGCAGCTAACGGCCACCCCTGCAGCACCACCCTCGCAGCTCGAGTACGTGCAACGCCTGCGTGTACTGTTCGAGAAATACGATCGAGACGGTGATGGCCACTTGGCGGAGCCGGAAGTGATTCACCTTCTAGCGGCTTGGCTTTGCAAACATCCGTCGGAGTTGCTGCCGTACTCGGGACTGATCTTCCGATACATGGACAAAAACCGTTTGGGCCGAGTCCCTTTCTCGACGTGTTGCTTGATGATGCAGCATGTGAACCACGACCGGTTCTTCTCGTGTCTGCTGGGTCTCTACGACCCTCTGCACGGCTCATACAACGACGAGATCCGCCGTACCTGCGACCCCATCGAACTTCACCGCGTGCTAAGTGAGGTCTCGTCCGAGGTTCAACGCCAGAGCAACATGAGCCGAGCATCCGAAGTCACCGATGGTTCTCGGCCTCGAGACTCCACCTTCTTCTACGTAGACAACTAAAGGGGGCTGAGAAAGTAAAGCACACTATAGTCACTTGTCCAAGAATGTCGTGGCGTTGGAAGTGGCGCGTGTACTGTTGTCTTTGCATTCGCCTGGAGGGTAATCGGTTTGGGATGGGGCAGATATACTGACGTGATTTCTGAGGCCAAGCGTTTTCTTCACTATCGCATGCAATGTTAATGCGGCAGGAATCATCCAACTGCAATGATTCCACGCGTTGTTGACGATAAATTGCTGCATCTTGCATCTTGGTTGGGATAAAAGCGTCTTAACACGTTCTTTGGGCAGGAGTCGTGAAGCATAGCAACTTGTGGTTGTGGTGAACCGTTGTATTTTGGACTATCCCAACGGTGAAATTTGGTCGTCCTGCTTTGACACTCATCGCCATCCTAGTGGGCTCAGACAACATGACATGTTGAACGATCCCAGTTACGATATATTTATCGACCACCATACTTGACGAGCACAGAGCCTTGTTGGTCCCATAAGGCTGCGCCGCAACACCAACGGCTCCAACCTGTTGATCCAGAAATACAAAGACAACATGGGACCTCGACACGTGACCTCGTCAGCTCGGTGATCATTTCGAAATTTGACGATCACCGCATTAATCTGCACGTGCACTGAAAATGCTAGCCAGTATCGAAGCGATCACCGTGGACAACACTCGAGAACGGCAGGGCGTCGACATGATCTCGCCATCGACTCGCTGTCAATACAAGACGGGCCGCTGTCCTTATCCGCGGGCGATCAAGGCGAACGGCACGCGGCTACTGCTGTGCGAATATCACCGCGGCCAGCAGAACCGAACCAAAAAGCGCAGCGATATGAAGTGCCGCCACAACCGAGCCCAGAAGCGCCAGGCGCAGCGCGAGCAGCTGCAGTTTGTCAAGCGACGCGCCATCGTAGCCACCGAGGAAGAAGGCGACACTTCTTACCCGCTGTCATTGCTGTCGCCGCTGTCTCGGATTTCCTCGGTTCTCATTGACGACGACGACGACATCCTATCGGAAGCTCTCGAAAGCGATTCAAGTGTCGACGACGACGAAAAGTCTTTCGAGTCTGGCAGTCCTACCTCTATCGATCTTGATGTGTCGTTGATGGATTGGCCGGCATCTTCACCGTCTTCGCCGAGTGTTGACGTGCTAGACGATGCCACCCAACCTGACGATTTGTGGCTGCTCGGGTACTTTATCTTGTGAGTACTTTAGCCCTCACATAGCATTTCTTGTTCTGCTCATAACGTTAAGAAGAGTATTCAAATTTGACTTTGGACGAGGTCACTCACTATCATGTTCTTGTTGGGGGAGATCGACGACGGCACCTTCATCACAACGAGCGTGCAAGTGGTTTGCCGCGAGTATCCTTGCTTGAGGCGCTGCACCATGTTGTCCACCTACTTCATCAGTATTTGGATGCTGAATGTGTTGGACGAGGAAAGAACACACTTAATTGACTGCGTGCTTCGCGCGGTAGACAGAGTTCCAATCTCGTGCACGAGGAGAAACTACGCCAGTATCGTATAGCGACGAGTCTAGTTCCGACGAAACTAAAGAATGGGGCGGTGGCAGCGATGAACGAGCTCTGCCAGCAATACCCTGGTGCTGTGACCATGGAGATGATAAGCAATGTGGCGTATTCCCTGGTTTACCGGTCTTGAAGTGGCTGTGTGAGCACGAGAAAAAGCTGTTGTTGGATTGGACTCACCATAGACTTTTCGAGGTTGCTTCGAGGGAAGGCCAGCTCGATGTCGTTCGCTGGGTAGTGCTTATTTTCCTGAGTTCGAGAGATAACTGACACTGGCAACCGGAGGAGGGCATCTCGATGTGGTCAAGTGGGTGATCAAGAACGCACAATGCGAGACGAACTCAGAGAGCAGCACTTTTGACACTGCTGTGACCGGAGGACACCCCAAGAGGGCACCAAAAGCACGCTGAGGATGAACGTCTGCGGCGATAGATCTGGCAGGAGCCGATTTTCACCTAGAGGTGGTTAAATGGTTGGACGTGAGCCGCTCCGAAGGGTTCACAACGGCAGCAATTGACAAGGCAGCAGAGAGATACAACCACGACAAGTCTGCCATATACACGGAACCAGTACAACCTGTTATGTAGACAAGGGCCCAAGTCTTTCGTTGACGACCAGCTAGCCGTGATTTCGTGGCTCGTCAAGAGGGTGCACTTCTGCTGCAATGGACAGCGCTGCGGGAAATGGTAATGTGAAATTACTCCACTGGCTGCACTTGTATATGAACGCAAGCTACACGTCCAAAGCGATGGATGCAGCTGCCCGTCTTGGCCAACTTGATATGGTAAAATGACTCCACGAGAATCGCTCGGCAGTGGATGGAGCTACCTCCAAAGCAGTGACATGGCTTTATGCGACTTGTTCGGAAGCAACGAGTTCTTTCATCGACTCTGTGCATTCGTTGCCATCTTGGAGATAGCCTTGCGAGAGAAAGCGGTAAAGGAATCGACCCGCCTGGATTTTACTCTCCACCGCGAATCCATCCCCTGATAAAACTGTTTTGCCCATAGCAGTCGCTGCCGCAGGTTCCTGGCCAGCCTTAGCAAGCTCGGAGATGGCAAAGGTACTAGCGAGCCGAACATGCCAGGGTGGCAAGTCGTTGGGGTATAGCGGTGCAGTCAGTCAGGTTGCCCTTTGCGCATTCCTTGAAGCGGTAATCAATCCTCGAATTCCTCGCGCATAAGCTACATGTTTTGTCAGAAGTGACTATATTATAGAGGTGGTTAGACACTACCTATTCGCTATGTCTATATTTGTAATTATAGAGTTTGCACAGTATATACGATTCGATTTTAATGCCAAGTTGAAGATGCGAGGGGATGCGCCCCTTGGCACCCTTCCTGCAGTCTCTCACTTCCCAGCATGACCGGGCCTGCGCAAGTCGCCTTCTCCAAGGGCGGCAAGGCCAAGTCGTTCTCGCCGACCGCCGGCAAGAAGAAGCTGCAGACGCGCGCTAGCGAGCCGCAGCTGCTCCCCGCCGAGGCGCAGGAGCTCAAGGACATTCTACGGGCCACGGCCTCCCTCAGCCCACGCGCTTCAGCTTCTCGAGACTGCGCCGCGTGGTGGTGCCGCCCGTCCAGATCCCGCCCGAGCTGGCGGCCTCCAACGCCATCAACAACATCGTCGGGGCAACAAGATCCCCATGACCAAGGCCATGTGGAGACGCCACCGCGCCCGCATGCTGCACCGACTGCCAGGTCGCATCGACGAGCGGGTTGCCTGGTAGAGAAGGAAGAGGTGGAGTGCGTTCATTAACCGTAAAACTATCGACGTTATTTACTTACAAGCTGAAGGTCGTTCTGTCCACGTGCTGCACATTGCGTGTGGTGCTGTCTGGGTTTCTCCTTCTCCTTCGTCGTGCGCTGCCTCTTCATGTACGGGGCCACGATCTTGACGATGCACTTGAGAACTCGGTCCAGGACGTGGGTCTCGCGCGGCGGATGCGTCGTCTTGTCCTCCATCAAGACCACCCGAGCGAACGCCACGTAGTTGAGAAGGTCCCGCACCTTCTCCCGGTTCTCGGTCTCCCCGAGAGACATCGTGCCGTCGAGGTACTTGACGAAGCAGCTGTAGACGAACTTGACGTCGGCCAGGTACTTGGTCTTGAGGGTGCTGTGGAGCTGCCAGTAGTCGTTCGCGTCCTCGGTGGTCATAATGCGGCAGTTTAGTACTTGCTCGATAGCGAGCGACTTGGAATATGAGTCATGACCAGCAGCGCTCACAACTTGATGGATTCCAAAAGCGATTGCCTGCTTTGCCGCGACGCAGTGCTCAGCCCCACGTTTCGCCTCAACATGCGAGCCCCCAACACATGCTGACAGGCGACCAACATGGCTCAGGGAGGACTCCTTCCAGGCAGCTTTTGCCGAAAACCTACATATATATGTAACTACCTACATAAATTATATAAACTATAAGAAAAAATATTTTGCAGCCAAGTTGCAGCTGCACCTGAAGAAGCGAGCTCTTGGGCTCGCCCCCGCTATCGCCTACAACTGCACAGCTATCTACCCAGACCCGAAGTCGTCTGCTTCACCCCTCACGCCAGCTACGACGTCTTTTGGTCGTGTGTAGCTCGAGATACTGGTCGCTAAACAGCCGCCTCCAGTATCTTCAGCATGGACGCTCAAGCCCAGGAAAACGATCTTTTGGACGCCAACACGAACGATTCGGATGCAGCTGACGAAGATATCAAGAACCAACGCTTGACACCGGGGAAGATGCTGCAGAAAATGCTCAAGAAAAAGACTTTCAACCCTCCAAGGCGGTCCGTGAGCTTCTCCGCAAGACGATGCTCTCCTGCTTCGTCACGGACAAATACACGCCCCTGGAGCGCGCCCAGTTAATCCGGGACGTCAAAACCTGACCAGAGCATTTGCCAAGCGGATGCTGCTGCCTCCAGAGCAGAGTGAAGCTCCAGACGATGCGCAGTCGCAGTACCTGCTACCCAGATCTAGAGTGGCGCCTCCATCGGCGTATTTCTCTTTACACGATAATGGCAGGTTGCACCTGCCCATCATTGACTGGAGTGCCTTCCGAGGCTACTCGGTGGCCATTTGGATTAACGTGGACTTTTGTGGCCCAAGCGAGGAAGGAGCGATTGAGTGTGGGTGGGTCCAGCGAAGATCTCTATGCGAAGGTTAATTTATTTAGATTCACGAACGGCTCGAACACGCTTGGCGTGGAGGCGTCTCTGGAGTACAGTGAGGATACCAATAGTGAAGGGAACCATGGAGTGCTGCTGAATGTGAGCTGCTGCGCTCCTGGCTCGACGGATTCGAAGGCTAAAAATGCTGCGTCGGTGGCGGCTTCGTCGTATTCTCCCGAGTGGAGGAGGATACAGCACGAAGTTAATCTGGTGCCAGGCGAGTGGCATCTACTGGTGGTCTCACACTCACTGCATTACGTCAAGAAGAGTAAAGTGACTTGTTATGTGGATAATAAGCTGCAGTTCAAAGAAGAACTGGTGTACCCTTCAGGACTGGTCACTGCCTCGAAATGCACCGTCGGCGGAGGACGCAATGCCAAGACAAAAATCGCCAGTGTTGCCATGTACCAAGAAGAACTCGCTAAAGGTACGATCGAGCTAATGTATGCCTTGGGGCCTATGGTGTCTTCGTTCAATCGGTGGGCTGCGGTGCTGCCTGCTCAGTCAAGCCGTCTGGTTGCGGGGACTCACGAGCTAGTGCTTGGAACTTCTCCACTAACTGTGCCGGAAAATGATTCATTTACGTCGTTTTGCAAGCTACAGACGGTATTTGCTTTTAACGCCCAGAACACAATCAACGAAGACTATGCGGACCTTGGAGTAGAATGGCTGTGTGAAGGTACAACGCCTAGCAGCAATGGAAAATGGCTGGCACTCGAAAGCACTGTGGGAGCATCCGCTGAAATTCAACAACGGAATGCCCGGCTAGGCAAAAGTACTCAGAAGATGTTGTACCCAGAGTCCCATGCCGTATGGTATCGATCTATCAGTGTAGCAGGAATCCCAGTGCTGCTAGACTACATTCTCACTGCTTACGAAAGAATCAAAGCTGTTGGAGAAGGCGATGATCCAGCTGAAAGTGAGCGCCCGCTAGCTGCGGTTGTGGAAAGTCTGGTTGTTGATCTCTTGTGGATAGTGAAGGGAATGCTGCTTAGCAACGTGGGCAACCAGCAGGAAGCTCTCCAAAACTACGTGTTTCACCTCTTTTCCCACGCCATGACACGCCACAAAGACTGCCTCCCTGTAATTTGGACGCCTGGGAGTCTCGTGGTTTGCGTGGAAGTGATCAAGAGTCTGTTTTGGATGGTGCCATCTCAAAGAAAGAACCTCGAGC
>JAAVTG010000875.1:0-24932 GCA_011947345.1 Phytophthora quininea | reverse complement strand
ATGACCATCAGACTGAGACCAGCAGGGACAGCAATGCACTTTTGCGAGCCGGTGAGCACTACGTCTAGATCCCACTGCTTCATGCGAGTCTCCTCGCCGCCAGTGGCGCAGACTCCGTCCACGACGATAACGGCGTCCGGCTGGAGACGTCGGATCGCAGCGGCGAACTCCTTGACGTGAGCGCGGACGCCCGTGGAAGTGTCCACGTGGGTGATGGTGACCAGCTTGAAGGCGGTCTTGCTCTGGAGGACCTTCTCCAGCTCAGCCACGGACGGTTGCGACCCCACCTAGCAACAACAAAGGGTAAGAAGCCTAGCACTAGAAAAGGTAAGGGCGGCCCTACCTTGCCACGCAGGTGGGTCGTCTTGGCGCCGTAACGCTCGAGACAGTCGGCCAGGTTGTCTCCAAAGTAGCCTAGCCACATAAAGACGGTCAGAAGACTCTCACACACTATACGTAAAGGTCTAGAGGCCCACCGTTGTTGACGATGAGCACGTCATCGCCCTTGTTGACGAGGTTGGCCCCACCATGTCCCAGCCCAAGGTGCCGGAGCCCGCCACCACCAGCGGCTGGCCGTCGGGCGCCAGGAAAACCTTGCGCATCTTCTCCAGGCACTGCCCGAACACTTCGATGACGCTCTTGTCCACGTGGGAGATGCCCTCCATGGCGAAGGGCTTGAGCACGCGCGGCTCGAACTCGATGGGGCCTGGGTTCATACACAGCACCTGCTTGGTCATGGCTGAGAGGCTACAAAGGGAGGGGTTAGACGATAAAGAGAGAGTAACAGGACACACCCTGTACCTGGGAACTTCCTTACTTGCGTCTACGCTGTCGATTCTGAAAGTGCTTCAAGTCCTAAACCACCGCAAGATCGAAATGAAATGACTGCACCATATCCACACAAATAATGGCACGGTCGACTTTTGTTTACTACAGTAACTTTTACTCAACCGTTCTGCCCGTAAAAGTGAAGATGCTGGCTCTTCAACTCGCGCTGTGGCGGAAGCCGCTGCATCTCTCGGTGTCTTCGTCACCAGAGCCGACCACCGAGATCGTTCGCTCGCTGGGGCTCTTCGACCTGCTGATGATCGGCATCGGCGGCACGGTCGGGTCCGGCGTCTTCGCCACGGCGGGGCTCATCGCCAGTGTGTACGCCGGCCCGGCGGCCACTCTGTCCTGGCTGGTGGCTGGCGTCGGCTGCATCCTGAGCGGCCTATCCTTCATGGAGTTGGCGTGCCTCATCCCCTCGGCCGGCAGCACGTACGCCTACGCCTACCACGCACTAGGCGAACTGCCGGCCTTGATCGCGGGCTTCCTCCTGACGTTAGAGTACGGCGTGTCCAGCGCCGGTGGAGCCAGGGCCTGGAGTGACAAGTTTACTCAGTGGCTAGAGACACAATTCGGAGTGATAGGACCTGTATGGATGAAGTCCGACGAGTCCGGCATCGACCTGTACGCCGGCCTGCTCATTGCCGGCAGCACGGCCATCATTCTGTGCGGCATGCAGGCCGGCAAAACGGTAGTCAATGTGGTCACCATGACGAAAATTACCGTCGTGCTTTTCATTATTGTGGTGGGGTTGGCGAACTTTAATGTGGACAAAATTACGCCTTTTGTGCCGGCTCAAACGTTGGTAGAAGTGGATGGAGAGCAGGAACTAAGTTTCGGCTGGCCGGGAGTTCTAGCGGGGGCAAGTGCAAGTTTCTACGGCTATATCGGCTACGATGAAGTGTGTTGTTTAGCAGGTGAAGCGAAGAACCCGGCCAAGAACATCCCACGAGCTGTGGTGGGGACCATCATCGGCGCTGCGACGCTGTCAATCTTGGCGACGTTTGCTCTAGTGGGCATGCAAAAGTACACGGAAATTGATGCGGAAGAGTCGTACGGAAATGCGTTTAGCAGTGTAGGATTGGACTGGGCGGCCAGTTTTGTGGCTAGCGGTGAGGTTTTGACCATGCCGATCACCAGTTTTATTGGCTTTTGGCACAGCCCAGGGTGCAGTACGCCATGGCGAAGGACGGGCTACTGCCTGCGGTGTTCGCAGAGGTGGACGCTAACGGGAACTTGTTCCGTGGCACACTGTTGTGTGGGATTGGCATCACAGCACTTGCCGTTTTAGTGCCGTTCCAAGTACTGTGGAATTTTATCTCGCTGGGAATTTTAGTTGCGTTCAATCTGACCAACGCATCGCTGTTACTTGTACGAGCACAATCCAATTCTCGCAACGAGGAAGCTAGTAAAACAGAGGAGGCGACCAATTCCAAGCGGTCGCAAGGTGTGTTCATTTCTTGGTATGTGGTGTCGTCCTTCCTAGCGGCATATCATTGGCAAAAGGGAGTGATTTCAGTCATCCCGGAGTCGCTTTTAAAGGACGGAAGTGTGTCGTTGTTTGACCGGTATATGCGAACGGTGGGGCCTTTTGTGGCCGCGTTCTTCACGGTGGTTGCTATTGGTTTAATGTTCGCGTTAAGTGCAGCGGAGAAGGAGCAGGCTGCTTCTTCCGCTGCTGAAAGAAGACGGTGCCCAAGCAGGACCCGTAGAAATCGTGTTATCATCGAAGAAGCAGGATGATAAAGAGAATGGCCAGCAAGCTCAATGTTTCCATCGAAAGCGATCTGCGGATCGAGACGATGGCGAGGCACACGTTGATGAAGATGATAGGGAACTCGAACTGGTAGGTAAATTGCCGGAAGCGACTTCTCGACTCAAAAATGGCCACTCGTCTGTGGATGGAGGTACCGTGGATAGCGAAAGTGATGTTGACAAGGACGACTCAACCAACAGCGACAACGACGACAATGCAGCCGAAGAAGACGAAACAACATTTCGAGCTCCGTTCGTCCCATTCTCGCCGTGTGTGGCGATTTTCTTCAATTGGTTTCTGTTTGCCCAAATGGATAGCATGAGCGTGCTCCTCGTTTTGCTGTGGCTGGTGCTCGCTGTGGCGGTTTACTTTGGATACAGTCGCCACCACAGCCTCGCTTTTCAGCAGACTCAATACCATCAACTTGCGCAGCACTAAACGGGCTAGCAGATGGGGTGGTCATACGGCGCGTATTTCTGATAGAAACTTCGGCTCGCTGCGCTTCCATCTTGCCATACCAACGATATGTGCGTGCAATATGTATGTATTCGGGGTTTGATGTTGCTTCGCGTTGTGTTTGAGCTGTGCTGTATCAGGATCCCGCTAGGCATCAAGAAGTCCTTTTAGCTGAACAAGCCGGTGTACCTACGGCACCTTGTTTACCCATGAATCGATCATTAAAGTACTACTCCATGCGTTCTCAATGAACCCTTCCAGGCCACTTTTATATCTGGCTCGACTGTTCAAAATGCTCAAGGTCGTGGGCCTCGTCCTCCGTGGCGTGCTATCTGACGATGGTTCTGGTGATGTAGCGTTCATTATCTCGGATTTCCTCGTTGAAGACTTTGCAGTCGACCAGGCTTGTCAGCTGGGCTCAGTCGGATCCTCAGCTCTCCTTGAGTTCGTGTGGTCACGAGGTCTGCGGGGACTTCAAAGCAGCTCCTGGATGATAGCCAAGCTGGTTCATACCGAGCCTCACTATTATCACTGGGCGTTTTCTCGAGCACTAGTACAAGCTGTAAAACGTGGTGACTTGATCATTGTTGAATGGCTGTTAGATCATTTTCCAGGATGTCGAGTCACGAAAGATGTGGGAATCGAAGCTGCGAGATGTGGTCAATTGTGGCTACTACAATTTCTAGAGAATGACGATCGTCATGGAGGAATGGAGTGGATTAGTTCCTGTGTACAGGAAGCTGCAAAAGCTGGTCATTGGGAATTGGTACGCTGGCTGGACGAGCGTGTAAGTTCCCCTGAAACGCGACATGCCGATGATCGAACGTTATGTTTTGCCATCGAACAGAACGATTTTGAGCAAGTCAAATGGGCCGTGTCGATGGGGTTTGCTGGGTCCCAATCCTTTGGTCACGATGACTCGGTAATTGAATGGACAACACGACGTCAAATTTGGTGTTATCTACTGGGAAGTGGAAGGTATGAATTCCTGAAAGCTGCAGTTGGAGAGGCCATCAAGATGGGAGACATCGCCTCTGTGCTCTGGCTGCTGCAGTTTATTGACGACAGCGATGCGCAAGGCGTCCTACAAGCTTTGAATGACATGCTGGCATATGCTAGCGAGTGTGGACAGCTAGCTATTGTTCAGTGGCTACTTGATGCTAATCATCTACTTCCTCATGGTCCGTCAGATGCCATGTTCGCAGCAGCAAGAGGTGGCAGTCTCGATGTGGTTCGTTGGCTTTACGATCGCTACGGGGGCGATTCAACTATCGACCTCTTTCGAGGAAGGGAAAGCGGGAATGAGCTTGAGTGCATCATTCCTGGTACTGCATTTGACGTCGCAGCCTGCAACGGATGCCTCGAAGTGCTTCAATTCCTTCACCAAATTGATCTTTCATACCAAAATGGTAGCGTAGATAACAATACCAACAAGGGTTCTGTGGTATGTACCGCAGCTGCGATGGATGGTCCCGCGTTGGCTGGCCACGTTGACGTAGTGAAGTGGCTGCATTTCAACCGGTCCGAGGGATGCACAACACTGGCGATGGACACCGTAGCAGGAACGTACGTGTATCTCAATCCAGGATTTCACAAGCGCAAGTTGAGTTTTAGTGAACGTCGGGAATTTCTGCAGTGGTTGCATGTAAACCGGTCGGAAGGCTGCACATTTTCAGCAATGAACGCCGCTGCACGAAAGGGAAATTTCAATACGTTGCGGTGGCTATATGAAAACACGGATAGTGGCTGTACGTTCCGAGCTGTGGATGAAGCTGCTCGACTTGGGCGACTAGATATTTTGATGTGGCTACGAGGACATTGCGATGCGGAGTGTACAAGTCACGCCTTCAACAACGCGGCATCACTAGGTCATTTGGAAACGCTAAAGTGGTTGCACTCAAACTACCCTCAAGTTAGTATGATCCACGCGTTGGGCGGGACCATTAGAGGTTCGTGCCACAAGCAACGGCAGTTGCGAACGATCAGGTGGCTGCTCGGTCACACCCCAAAGGCGAAATTCTGCGAACGATCCGCAACGCCATCTTCTACAACGAGTTCGAAATCACGCTGTTCCTTCATTCTCAGAGTCCTGTGTACAGCAACCATGAGGTGCCGCATATCATGCGGAATTTTGATCACCAGCTACCTCACCTGCCCGATACAAAGGACATTCGTTCTTGGGTAAGCGAGCAGTACCCACTACACGCAGCAGATGCCGGGTAGGCTTTTATCGGGCCACCGAGGGGTCTGGTCTCGGATCGGGTCCCGCTATCTTTCATCCGTAAAACGAAGACCAGCCCACGAGTTTGTTTGCTCTGAACACTTCTATCAAGTTTGCGGCTCGTCCTCAACACAAAACTTGCATCCCGATGAATGTCCTTTGAAGAATATACTGGATAGAGAACCAAACGTGTCCAAAGACACGAATGAGTCAAAATATGTGGTTGGAGCGGTTTTGGAGATCACCATGCCCTGGATTTGAATCCGATGCGGCAATTCCGTCGTCCCATGCAAGGTGTGGTGCATTTTGCTTCAGATGCTGCATTTGCACGGCAGAAATCGCGGCGTTCCGCTTATTGTGTTGCCGTTTCTAATGTGTGACCCGATCCGAGACCAGACCCCTCGGTGACCCGATAAAAATCTTCCAGATGCCGCCTAGAGCTCCCTGTTGATCTCGGGTCATGAAGCGGGAAAATTTTAGTGGTCCTGCCGAAGATAGTGATGATCTCTTGAAACTTCTCCTTTCATGGATCGATATGCCATTCGGGAATTCGACTCTTTGTTCCAGTACCTCGACAATGCTCGCGGTAGTCAAGTTAGTCTTGAAGAAAAAGTTTCCAACCAATGCTCCTGTTGATGCGGATGCTATGATATCAGATTTCCTCGTCGTTGACATGGGCCTTGACCAGGCCTGCACTTTTAATCCCGTCGGATCCTCCTTAATTCATCTGGTCGAGGTCTTCGAAACCGCAAAAAAAAATTCGGGTCACCGAGTGGTCTAGTCTCGGATCGGGTCACACACCAGGAACGCGATTTCGGCCGTTCAGGTGCAGCATCTCGCGCAAAATGCGCCACACCTTGCATAGAATCGCCGCGTCGAATTCAAATCCAGGGCATGGCCATCTTCGGAAACGCACAAGGCATTTATTTTGGCTCGAACGTATGTTTGATTCTCTCCCCACCACATTCTTTAAAGGGGATGAAAGTTTTGCGTTGAGGACGCGCCGCAAACTTGACAGAATTGCTCAGAGCAAACAAACTCGTGGACTAGTCATAGTTTTACAGATGCAAGGCAGCCTGACCCGATTCGAGACCAGACCCCTCGGTGACCCGATAAATAGTACCACGAAATCTGCGCAGCACGCTATAATCGGTGGCAAAACTGAGCCTTACTGCCGCCACGTTGCATTCTCATTCGCGTTGGCGTGAGCTGTGCGGTAAGCCGATCTTAGCATGGTGCAGTGGTTACTGGTTCATCTTCTTGTATATCAAATCTCCGGTCACATGGTGAACGAAGCTGCCCGTGGTGGTCATTTGTGGGTGTTGGAACTACTTTAAGGCGATTTCACGGAGGGATTGCTTGGAATAGAGGTTCTGTTCGATGAGTTGCAGTAGCAGGGCACTGGGACCTAGTGTGATGGTTGCAGCAAGCCCCATTTGATACAATAACGTGCATTTTGATAGCAAACAAGACAACCTGGAGCAAGTGAAACAATGGGTGGCGAGGGGTTTCGCGGTTCTTTTTCCTCGTGCCGATGGACTTCTTTAATGATTGGCAAGCACACACTTTAACGCTGCGCTACCTTTACGGCATGAAATTGACGCTCGTGTTGATACCTATTCAATCCTACGTGATGCTGCGAAATTTGGAGATCTCGCCTTCATCGAGCGGATGGCATCCGAAACGCACACTTTCAACGCTATTCTCATATCGACGGGGTGCTAGTGAGTATGGCCAGCTTGCAGTTGCAAAATGGGCGATCAAGCATTTTCAAGATAGCTGGTGGTCTCGTTGTCTGCCTGACATGATGAATTTCGCAGACAAGAGCGGTAGACTCGAAGTAATCAATTAGTTGTTCGACAACTTCGGCAACCACCCACACGTCAATATATTTGCTGAGAGATTGGCCGATCCGAGTGACTCGTGGCTAAAGTTGATGAACGCTGCAGCAGGCCAGGGGATTTTAAATACTGCTATCGCTCCATGAAAACACGGCAACTCGTGGTTGCATCTATGGACGCGTGGTCTGCTGGACATGATAAAGTGGCGGCGTGAGAAGTGTTGAGTACTATTGGGCGGCCCCAAGATATTTCGAACATTGCATCTGGCTTCGGTGATGATGCGAGTGCTTCCACGAAAGCCACACTCGCCTTCGCACCACCAGGTCACTGTCGAATTCGCCTTCTTCTCGACAATGCTGAAGCTAACTGCTGTGCAGCTCGTGCTGCGGTACAAGTTAAAGAAAGTTGTCTTCCCGCCCGACGTGGCCTCTCCACTGGCAGACTTCATCGTCGACGACATGCCGTTGAGTCGAGCTTGTGAGCTGACCAACATCGTGGGGTCGTTCGACCTCGTCAAGTTCATCTGGAAACGAGGTCTACAAAACCTCGGTAGCTGTGACTGGCCGGTGGGGAGCTCGTCCACAGTGAACCGCACTACTACCGCTGGGAATACTCTCAAGCTCTGATCCAAGCGGTTAAGAGAGGAGATCTAAGCATGACCTCGTGGTTGTGCGACCACTTTAAAGGCTGTCGAGTGACCAAGGAAGTGGTCAACGAAGCTGCTGGAGGAGGTTATCTCGGAGCGCTCCAAATGCTGGCCGAAGACGCTGGTAATGCTGGCGTGGTGTGGACGAGCGAGAGTGTCCGAAAAGCAGCTGAAGTGGGTCGATGGGATGTGGCGCGGTGGCTCGATCGCCGGGCTAATACAGCGAACACAGGCAGGAGGATACCACCACCTTGTACTACGCCGTTCAGCAGAACAACTTAGAGCAAGTTAAGTGGGCACTGGCCATGGGATTTTCATGTGACGAGGTTTCCCTCCCTGAAGTCTCGACCATCGCAGAATGGCAGAAGACTGCGGAGATTGTGCGTTATTTCTTCAGTCAAGGACACGAAGAATGTGCGTGGGGGCGATGCGAGCAGCCGCTCAGATAGGAGGGAGACCTGGCTTTCGTGAAATGGATCGCTCCTTACAATTTGAACGGCGATGACGAGTTCGGAGGAACGCGTCGTTCGTTCATTGTCACTCTGGAAAACGCGAGCGAGCACAGTCGTCTGGCTGTCACAATCTTCGAGTCCTCGAAGGACTAGAAGACTGGAGTTGATAGCACTTAGGCAGAGGAAACGGTTGTGGAAGCTTCTACCGCTTTGTTCAAACGTCCGAGGTCTTCTCCCGAGATCGCTGAAGTGAGTAGAGTCTGCTTGGCCAGAGCAGGTCGACTTGATTATTTTGTTATCGATTCCGGAGTGAGCTCGAGAGCTCGCTCCACCAACCTTCTACGAGCCTGTTAAAAACACACATTCCTAGTCAACTTGCCGTACTCGAGCCTTTAATGTCCTTTCACTGCTGTGCTGGCTCGAGGTCGAAGCTCTCTTGCAACCTTTAGTCGCACGCTCACGAGTTCCTGCAGAAACTCGTGACACTGGCAGTGGTTCGGTGGCTGCTCACTTCGATGAACGATCTACTACTCCCTGATGGCCCAGTAGTTGCCATTCTAGCTGCAGCGAAGGGTGGAGCTCTTGAAGTAGTCCAATGGCTGTACAATCGATACAGTGGAGATCCCATCTACCATGTCTTCCGAGACGAATACACGGGGATGAACTGGTATTCGTCCAAAGAAAACTTGCGACCTGTGAGCGCTATGGACCTCGCAGCTAGCAACGGACATTTAAATGTGCTCCCGTTCCTGCATCGCGACGAGCGCAATAAGAACAAGAAGATTCCCATGGAGAAGCTTCGAGGACTTCTGCCCACTGCTGCTGCCATGGATGGCGCCGCTGCTGCTGGACATTACGACGTGGTCAAGTGGTTGCACTCCAACCGGTTGGAAGGATGTACCACCAACGCTATGGACAAAGTTGTCGTAGGAAATCTGTTCATTAAGCCGGGGAAGTACCGACGCGATGTATTTTCTGAGGATCGTCTTGAGTTCCTGCAATAATTGCTGACTCATCGCTCGGAGGGCTGCTCTTCAGCTGCATTTGACAACGCTGCGGCCAACGGAGACTTGAAGATGTTGCAGTGGCTGCAAGCCAACACAACTGTCCAGCCAACTACGAAAGCGATGGACGAAGCTGCTCGCCTCAACCGACTCGACATCCTGCAGTGGCTTCATGAGAATTACTCGGTGGGTTGTTCGTACACTGCCATGAACGTTGCCGCTTCGTTCGGTCACTTGGAAGCGCTCAAGTGGCTGCACGCCAACTACCCGAAGATGGGATGGCCAGGTTTGATCACAGCTGCTTCAGGAAGTCCGAGCACCATGATGAATGTCATCTCTTTGACGTCTTCGGGATCGCAAGGTTTAACAATCACCACCGAAACTTGCGGGTGATCGAGTGGCTGATTGCCAACCGCCCAGAGCGCAACCTGATGCCAGCGATCCGTCGAGCCGTCAGTGCCAGACAGTTTAAGGTGGCGCTGTTTTAGTAGTCAAAGCTGCCGATGGACGGCGAGTTTGATGCGGTGGGGATCATCAACCAGCTTGACTATGGATCGGACGACGCTCCGGACACCAAGGACATTCGAGCGTGGGCGAAAGACACTTTCGAGGAGTAAGAAGTGGAAGTTCGTTAGCATCTGCAAGAAGCAGGCCGCGAATTACAAAGAAAGATAATAGCATAGTTAAATACCTTGCGATTGGAATACAAGGGATTTCCACCAGCCATGCTCAAAAGGTCGTGGAGTTCGTACTGCGTTGCAGGCTATCAGTTGATGCTGGAGACGACATCAGCCTCATTATATCAAGCTTCCTAATCAAAGACATATCGTTGGAGCAGGCCTACAAGTGGAGTCCAGAGAGTTCGTTCGGTCTGTTGGATCTCATCTGGTCAAGAGGGATACAACAAGTCGAGTGGCGTCGCTGGTCGTCCGTGATGTCGGTACATACGGAGCGTCCTTACTACCGGTGGACGCTCTCAGTGCTGCTGGTTGAAGCCGTCAAGCGCTCGGATCTCGGGATGGTGCAGTGGGTCTTGAGCCATTTCACAGACTGTCCCGTCACCAAAGAGGTTGTCAATAAAGCTGCCGACTACGGACATTTCTGGGTGCTGGAACTACTGGAAAAAATAAAAGTCATGGCGGCATTGAGCGGGGGACTCAGTCAAACTTGCAGCCGCAAATGGTCATTAGAAACTGGTGAGATGGCTTGACGAGCGAGCAAATACACCGGAAACTCGAAGTAGCGACGGCGAGACGTTGGGCTATGCAATCCAGCAGTGCAGCTTCGAACGACTTCATTGGAGCTTAGCTAGAGGATTCAGCGTTCGCTATCCGCTAGATCGTACCAGTCGACAGGAGGTCATTTCGACTGGCAAGGGCGTATTAAAACGGCGCGGTATTTACTAGAGTTGGGATTCCACGAATGTGCTGAGTCTGTGTTGGTGGAAGCGGCTATAGTTGGAGATCTAGACACCATGCAGTGGCTCGCGATCGATCACACATTTGATGTTGATATTTGGACGGACGCTTTGGATCGAGCTAGCGAGTATGGACGACTTCCGGTGGTTCAATTGGGTTATAAGATATATGCAAGAGCAGAATGTTCCCTACGATCTGGCTGAGGTGATGTTTGTAGCTGCGGGGGAGGAAGTTTGGAAGTGGTGCAGTGGATGTGTGAAGAGTATGGTCGTGATCTGGAAACGGACCTCTTTCGCGCTAAAGAAGAAGAAGATGTCGGCCCAGAGCTGCAAGTTCGAACCCCGATGGATAGTGCGGCCTGTAATGGCCACCTGGACGTGCTTCAATTCTTGCATCGTATAGACGTTGCTCAACAAGGAAACCATCGACCAATGTGCACTACCGCAGCAATGAACGGAGCAGCATCGTTTGGGCTTTTAGGTGTTGTGAAATGGTTGCACGAGAGCCACACCGAAGGCTGCACGACGTTTGCTGTGGACAATGCAGCAGGTGAAGGTTCCTACTACGAGTTCAAAGTAAGCTATAGATGAAGCTGTGCGGATAGGCCGACTGGACATTATCACGTGGTTGCATGAGAACCGCTCCGAGGGCTGCTCGAGTGAAGTGATGCAGAATGCGGCATCTCAGGGCCACCTAGACGTGATGAAGTGGCTGCATGCTAACTGATCGGAACTTGTAGGTGACCGAGTCTGGAATAAAAACAGGTTGACTTGTCAGACGCAGGAGACCACTACCAATGCTTTCGAGTGATCAAGTGGCTAGTGAAGAACCGTCCAGGGTATAATGTTGTGAAGCGCATGGGCTGGGCCCTCAGGGCGAGGGCGTTTGAAGCCTCGCACTGTCTGCAAGACCATTGCCATGAATGTGGGCTAAGATCGCACCTCTAACTATGCCTGCAACGCGGCGAACTAATAACTTGAACGGGATACCAGGAATTGCGCGGAGAATTATTACTAGTGAGTTCACTGAAGGATCGGAAGCAGGTTGTCATTGTTGTTTATGTGAGTGGAAGGCATTAATGGCATCAAGAGTCACGAAATTGTTGTTGGCAGTCTCAAAACCCTTTTAAGATCTGAAAGCGACTCTCCAGGAACTTGTGATGTCTCGACCTGGAACGAGTTCTGGCCAACGTCCTGGCACTGGGGCCGGCGGTCCTAATGGTATTGCCCCGCTTGGAGGTCTGCCATCGGGTCGTCCTGGAACGGGCCAAGGATTGAATCCGATCACGGGGCTCGACCTGGCACCGGTCAGCGATCCATGTTGGGGTCCTCTGCAGGCGGCAGGCCGCTGACTGGCAGGCTGGGAACGGGCCAACAAGTGCCGGCCACACCGGGCCAAACCGCAGGCTTCGGTATCAGTCTCAACACGGAGGTGAATGTGTCTGACCGACCGGTGACCCAGCAGGGCATGATGGGGATGCGGGTCGGCAGTGCAGGTCCTGGCCGGCAAGTGCAGGATGCGTCCTTTTTCAAAGGCAAATTGCACAGCAAGACGGCGGAGATCACGGGCGAGATCGACAAGCTGCAGAAGGAGATCGAGCAGGACGCCAAGGACAAGGCCCAGTACACTCAGCTGGAGCGCAAGTACGAAACGCTGGCCGTCGAGGTGCGGGACCTGGAAGGTCAGTTGGCCGACTACAACCTGGCCATGGACAAGATGCGTAGTGCCACTGACCCGGCGGAGATCCGGCAGGTGCAAGATCAATTGCACCAACGCAATGCTAAGGAAGCGGAAGATGTGGACCGGGTGTTTATCCTGCGGCAAGAACAGGAGAAGAACGTCCGGCGCATGGAGGACGAGATGGCCGAGATTCACGGCAAACACCAGGACAAGATCAACCAGTTGGCGCCGCAGAAGTTGCAGCGCTATAAGGAGCTGCTGGACGAGCACCACCAAACCGAAGTGGAGATCGAGGCCAGGTCCCAGGAATTGGAGCTGGTGATGCATGCAATTCACCAGAAGGAAGCCGAACTGAGCTCGGACCGATATCGAGACGAGTACGAAACTCTGGAGCGCCAAGTGCGTCGTCTGCAGAAGGAACGTGACGCTGCGGCGGAAGACGCCAAGACGGCACAGATGGATCCTGCCGAAGCTCGTGCTGTGCTGCTGGCCAAAGTGAAGGACGACAAGAGCAAAATGGAATCGCTCGAAAGCGTCCTGCAGACTGCGACGGCTGAAAAGCAGGAGTTGACGAAAGCGTTGGCCGACCTGCAGAGCGAGCTGGACGAACGGGCTAGTGGAAGTGACCCGGCACACAAATACGAGGCTTTATTCGCCAAGGACAAAGAGATGACCGAGTTCCTGGAGCAGTTCCCAGCCAAAAAGAGGCCGAGATGCAATCCCAACGCACGGCTCAAGGCGTGATCGTGCAACTGCTAGAACACATTTCAGCAGGTATGGCCAAGGAAGATAAACTACCAGGCACGAATGCTGCTAACCTGGAGGAGATGCGACGCGATTTAACCTTCAAGGAGAGGCAATTAGAGTCGTCGGTGACCACGAAGCAGCGGCTGACGATGGAACTGCAGAAGCGCCAAGCTGAGCTCGACAAAGTGAACACTTTGGATGCCAAGATCGCGCTGGAGCTCAGCAGTCTGCTGCAAAAGATGGATACGATGACCACCGACATGGCCGAGTTCGGCAAGCTCGACCAGCTGCAGGAAGTGCACGCACAGACCAAGCAGCACCTGCTAAGACTCAAGAAGCAATACATTGGTCGTCGGGATGCCATGCGTCAGCAGGTCACAGCGCTGAGCAGCCAACTGGAGACGCTGGTGCAGGAGACCGCCTCGCAAGAGACGGCTAAGAACTTGGACGCGTTGGAGCAGAAGCTGCGGCACCACGAGCAGAATATTTTCCACCTGAGAGAGTACATCGACTCCAAGTCTCGAGAAGTGGACTACGAGCATCTCAAGCAAGAATGCTTCCGGACGCTGCAAGACTTGAACGCACTGCATGTGGCTCAGCAGCAGCGTCAGCAACAGCTCAACCTCGGACTTGTTGGCGGTCTCTAGGGGGCCAAAACTGTTGGCAAGGTGGTGACTGAGGTTATGTGATAGACTGTAGCCAAAGTAGATCGCAAAATGCCACACCGCGAGAATGAGATCGCGAACTAGTCGTCTTGTATATTTCATTTTCAATGTCCGGTAAACTCGCTGTGCAAAGGATAGTGTTCCTCGAGCCAATCGTCTAATGGCTTGCATTTTGTGGACTCCCATCGGGATGGGCGAACGCTACGAAGCATATTTCTCATGCGAGCTGTGCCGAATTCAGGTTCGTGGGCGTGTAGATAGAGAGCTACCTCAAACACGCGGATGACCGACGCATAAAAGTTGACGGCGCGATGGCATCCTTTCGTTGCCTTGCAAGTAGCCATTTCGTCGCTTGCAAATGCGTCTGGAGGAGTGTTGAACGACTTCTTGTTACTTCCGGCCTTGCTGTCACAGTCGATTTTTCTGTAGCTGTAGTATTGACGTCGTGACCATACAGCCACTCCATCATCTCGATATCGTACCGCGACGCTGCCCAGGTCAGCGCTGTTGGTGAGAATACTTCCTCTCCGTTTGCATGAATCCACTGCAACACATGTAAATGTCCGTGACGAGCAGCTCCATCTATAGCTTGTCGTGTGTTCCGTGCCGACGTAATGGAATACAGCCACTGCAGCATGGTCAAGTCGCCGGCTGCCGCAGCGCTGGTTATCGCTGCAGCAGTGCAGCCTTCGGAACGATTCGCATACAGCCACTGCATGAATACCAACCGCTCCGCTCGAGATCGAGGTACCTCCCATAAGATTTCGTCGCGGCTGCTGCGAGGAAAGGCCGCACCTGCCGTAGTGTCCATGGCGAGTGCTGTGCATCCTTCGGATCGATTCTTGTGTAGCCACTTGACCACTTCGTAATGGCCATGAGCTGCTGCGCCATCCATTGCTAGTGTAGTACCCGTGATGTGATCCTTGTGCGCTTGGGGAACGTCATGGAAGAACTTGAGGACGTCAAGATGACCGTAGCAAGCTGCAACGTCGACGGCAGCGTGTGGGCATAACCTCATCCGCGAGTACCGCCAATCGACGAAACGCGCATCGAAAATATTGATGCGTGGGTGGCTGCCGAAGTTGTCGAACATCCATTGAATTACTTGGAGTCTACCGCCCATGATCGCGGAATACGTCATGCCAGGTAGATAACGAAACCACCAGGGATCGCGGAAATGCTCAATCGCCCATTTCACAAGTGCAAGCTGGCCATACTCACTAGCAACCATCGAAACGAGAATCACACTGTCGATTTCCATGTCGGATGCCATCCACTCAATGAAGGCGAGATCTCCAAACCTCGCTACATCACGGAGAACTGAGTGGGTATCAGCACGAGCACCAACGCCATGTTGCAAAATGTAGCGCAACGACGAGGTGTGTGCTTGCCAATCGTCGAACGAGTCCATCGGTTGGAAGAAACGTGAAGCGCGAAATCCCATCGCTACCAACTTCTCCACTTGCTCCACGTTGTTTTGTTTGAAGGCTGTAGCTATCAAATACCCACGTTGTTGGATCAAATGGGCATCGTCGACGCGCTCATACAACCACCACACCAGGTCCCAGTGTCCTGCTGATGCAGCCGTGCTAAGACAACTTATATCCCAACCAATCTCTCGGTCGTCTTCTAGCAGTTCCAAAAGCCACAGATGACCGCCACCGGCGGCTTCATCCACAACTTGGCTGGTAATTCGATATCCAGGAAGATGTTTCAACAGCCACTGCACCATGCTCAGATCGGCTCGCCGCACAGCTTGCACCAATGCCCATGAGAACGCCACTTGACCGTAATAAGGCTCGATGTGAAGCAGTTTTGCCACGGACCACGTCGTGCTGCGCAGGTTTCGTAGACCTCGAGCCCAGATGAAATCAAGGAGGGCCGAAGACCCGACAGGATTCAAAGTGCAGGCCTGGTCAAGCCCCATGTCAACGACGAGGAAGTCCGATATCATAGCATCCGCATCCACAGGAATGTTGGTTGGAAACTTGGCCTTCAAGACTAACTTGACTACCGCGAGCATTGCCGAGATCTTGGAATGAAGCGTCGAATTCGCGAATGGCGCGTCAACCCATGAAGGAAGAAATCTGGTGTATCCAAGAACGCATCATGATCTTCGGCAGGACCGCTGAAGCTTTCCCGCTTCATGACCCGAGATCAACAGGGAGCTCTAGGCGGCATCTGCTGCTGCGTGTAGTGGGTACTGCTCGCTTACCCAAGAACGAATGTCCTTTGTATCGGGCAGGTGAGGTAGCTGGTGATCAAAGTTCCGCATGATATGCGCCACCTCATGGTTGCTGTACACAGGACTCTGAGAATGAAGGAACAGCGCGATCTCGAACTCGTTGTAGAAGATGGCGTTGCGGATCATTCGCAGAATTTCGCCTTTTGGGGTGTGACCGAGCAGCCACCTGATCGTTCGCAACTGCCGTTGCTTGTGGCACGAACCTCTAATGGTCCCGCCCAACGCGTGGACCATACTAACTTGAGGGTAGTTTGAGTGCAACCACTTTAGCGTTTCCAAATGACCTAGTGATGCCGCGTTGTTGAAGGCGTGACTTGTACACTCCGCATCGCAATGTCCTCGTAGCCACATCAAAATATCTAGTCGCCCAAGTCGAGCAGCTTCATCCACATCTTGGAAGGAAACGCATAGACGAATGAGAGTTTGCAATACAAATAAGTTGCAGGCTGCACCCGATCGATTAGAAATGCTGGGTAGACTCACTGGTAGTTCTCCTCCGCCCAGGCGTGAAACTCCTGGTAGTCGTACCCCGTCCGTGTTGGTAGTTGTGGCAGGACGTCACGCACAGGAACAGCTAGAGATGCGATTATAGCCCTCGCATCGCCATCGCTGTACTCACCGTGGTCATGTTCATGAAGATAAAGCGCGGCTTCAAGCGCCCTCGCCCTGAGGGCCCAGCCCATGCGCTTCACAACATTATACCCTGGACGGTTCTTCACTAGCCACTTGATCACTCGAAAGCATTGGTAGTGGTCTCCTGCGTCTGACAAGTCAACCTGTTTTTTATTCCAGACTCGGTCACCTACAAGTTCCGATCAGTTAGCATGCAGCCACTTCATCACGTCTAGGTGGCCCTGCGACGCGGTATTCAACATCGCTTTACTCGAGCAGCCCTCGGAGCGGCTCGCATGCAGCCATTTCACCATGGCCAAATGCCCAAAAGCAGCCGCGCGGTCCATAGCTTTGGTAGTGCACGTTGGGCCTGGACAAGCCACGGCATTGTCTTCAACGCCTGTTTTCCGCTTGTTGCGCAGCGTGAGCTCAATGCGATGAAGAAACTGGACCATGTCAAGATGCCCCTGAGAAGCTGCTTGATCCATCGCGGCGAGCGCACCAGGTAGCACCCGAAAGAGATTGGTTTGTGGGTCATGACCATACTTCTCATAAAGCCACTGCACCACCTCGGCACTTCCCCTTGGCCACACTGGTCATCACCCTTGGCAAATCGCATCGAAAGCTTCGCTTTTCCAGTCGCTGAAGACACCATTGCACCATTGCCAAGTGACCAAACGTCGAGCCATCGACAAAGACCCCAATGACTATTTTGTGCTGCCAACTTCACAGCTTTATCCCCCACTGAATTCCTCCGTGACTTGTATCGTTTTCCAACAATTCCAACACCGACTGAAGCCCATTCTCAGCAGCTGCAGCGGCCACCTCTTTGGTCACTGGACAGTTTGAAAATGCGCCGGTACCCACTGCACCATTGCGAGATCCGATCGTTTTATGGCTTGAACCAACAGCACCACGAACTCCCAACAATAGTAGCGAGGCTCCGTATGCACCAGTTTGGCCAAGGTCCAGCGACTGCTGTTGACGTCTCGCAGTCCTCGAGCCCAGATGAGATCCAGTAGGCCGAACCAGCTCGCAGAACTCAACTCGAAGGTTTGCTCCAACGTCATGTCTCGAACTTGGAGCTCCGTCACTAACAGCTTGAAGTCATCAAACGCATCAGCCTGAAGCGATGCACGAACTCGACGATCTTGAGCGTGGTCGTGTTCAACAACTTAACAGCCGGAACTTCGTCGCACCTCGTCCCTGAAGAACACTCGGACAATGTGGGACAAGATTCTTGGACAATTATTTGTTACCCGTTGCTGCATTGGCATGGTGCATGACGATACAATCCACGCACCAACGCGCATAGTGTTTCTGTTTTGGCAAGGTGGTTGTCGGGTGTCTCTGTCGCCGTACGAGACCACGTTCGAGCGAGTAGCATTTTCGACTTCAGTTGTCCCGCTGTTTTGGGCAATTCCGTCCCGCTTTGGTTGATATTTCGGACACCTTCCAGAGCAGCCGATACGATACTGGTATCCGTAAGCTTGTACGCTGCTACTGCGACACAAATCCCAACCGTTCGGTACCGGTCGTGGAAGTGTGAAATCGGGTTATCTTCGTCTCTCTCGTGGTCCAACAAACGTAGATAGATACGAAAGATATGAGCCAAAGACTCAAATACATCTGCTTCCTCATCTTGATTTTGTTGTGCGTCTTGGTTCACTTTGTGTTGACATAAAGCTGTCAAAGTCGTTTGCATTGCTGTGTCGATTCGATCCTCGTGAGCTACGAGGAAGCGCATGTTCTTGCCTACATCATCAACGACGAAGATCAATAACCTCGTCAGTCCGGCAAGTGTGATAACTACGTACTGTTGGCGAGCACCTTCGAAACGAGTTTGAGTACCGCTGCAATCTGCACAAAGGTGGCTTTACTTCCACTCAGTTCAACTAACTGAGCCTCCAGTTCGAACAGCTTCAGCAAAACCTCCAGCACAAACGACGGCGTCGTTGCAAGTTGGCCGTCGCTGTTGTAGCTGATCATCCAAACATCTTCAACAAGCTCGAGCCACACCGTGACGATATTGCTATCAGCGTTTTCGTCGTCACTACACCGCCGACCTCGAATAGTGAGAGTCACTCCTGATAGCAGGTCGAACGTTTCTCGAGTTCGCAGAGCGATGCGGAGCTGAGCCACATCTGCTCCAACGACTGAAGTAAGATTTCGTAGCAGCTTCATGGTCCAATACATGAGGCGAACGTGCGCTTTGGAGCAATGCTCGCTTTCGTCGGCACAATATTGTAATATCCAGGGACGCATAGCTTCGACCAGTTGAGTTAAATCGTCCACGGACCATACAGGCGGCGAAGCTGAGGGACTGTGAGCCAGTGCCAAGCTCCCCAGTAAATACTGCAGCGTCGCCAGCTTCACTTCTTCGTCACCATCAGCTGAGCTGCTAACTTCAAATACTAATCGATGAGCAACTTCGACAACACCGACCTTGCCAAGCGCCTTCCGAACATTGTACTTTGTCAGGCAGAAAAGCAGGAGGGAAGTATGGTATCGAGCTCTCAAAATGTCGTTTGACGTTAAGGAAATACCGACGTCCTGTTGGATGTGAACAGTTTCATGCAGTCGAAAAAGTTGGAGAGGAAGCTGATGGGTGAGGCGGTTCTGACAAAACTGCATGCCGTGAGTTCCACTTGCGTTTCGGAATAGGAGTAGATGATAGAGCAGCTCGACACCGAGTTGGGCCAGTTTGATATCTTGCGGGAATCGAAGCACGGCGTCCCTAGTGAGGGTCATGACGTCGTCTTTGATCAACGCTGCCATGAAGATGCTTCTTTGCTTTATAGTCTTTGGTGAAACATGTTCACTTTCAACTTTTCCGGTACAAAGTCGCACAAGCCGGACCAAACATCGAATTGCGAGTGTTTGGAGATCTCTCGACGTGCTAAACCGACGCAAAACATTTCGCAGTATTGCTGCTATCTCCACACGGACCAGTAAATCATCGATACCAGTGGAACTCGGCTCGGTATCAGCTGAAAAACTGCCCACGGCTTCGTCAAGAATTGCGATAATCGTACACAAGACCCACTCCTGAATGTCGACATCATTGGGGAACTCATTTGCAGCCTCAATCAGTCCACATTGATCCAGAAGGTCCTGCTGCTCTCTCATCAAATGCTGCTCTTGTTCCTGCTCCATCATCAGCATCAATTCAAGTTGTTCTTCGGCCCTTTGCCTCCGATTCCTCGCGTCCATAACATTCTTCTTCCAGGTGAGCGCAATCTGATCCTGCTCTTGCAGGAGTAGACGCTGAAGCTCTGCATATGTTGCCAGCTTCACTTCGAGTTGGTCTTTGGACCTTTGCACTTGGTCACTACATTCTTTGTCTAACACCATCGTGGTTTGCAGCAGTTGACGTTCTTCCCAAGCTCGACTTTCCCAATCTATCAACAGCATGTTGGCGTGAGCTTCAGCTAGTTTCACCTCGTTGAAATGACGATCTGAGTTTTGAAACAGCTCAAATAATCGTTCCTCTTCTTGGTGTTCTGCTTCGAGAGAGGACCGAAGTGGGGCAAACAAACACTTGTCGAGTAGCAGAAACGACGCTACGTCGAAAGCGATATTGTTTCTCTGCGGAAACCCAAAACATGTCACTCAAGAACAAAACATTTTACCAAGCAAAACGTACCAAGTCCGGGACAATCACTTGAGTGCCTAACTCCAGCAGGAACAGCACCATTTGGTCTTGATTAAACTTGCAGGCAACGTGGAGAGCTGTAGATCCCACTTTGTTCTGCAAGTCGATCCCAACACCCGCATCGATTACCACTTTTCCACAGTCGATAAACCCATGTTGTGCACACAGATGCAGAGCAGTGCCGTCCGCACATGCTGTATATCTCACCGCATTCAGATCCAACTTTTGCTTGTTGTCCCGGATGAACTTTTTCACGTTTTTTAAATTATTTTGCAGCAGATCCATCCAAAAAGGTTTCAAAAGTTCTGCCAGTTGCATGCCGCTGAGTTTTGGAGCAACAATCGACTTTCGCGCAGCACTCTGTCGGACAGAGGATATCGCTGAGACTCCATGATTCGTAGCAGTGTTGGTAGCCCGTCGTCGATCGGGCATTTGTTGCGGTCGGTCGTGTCCACAAGGATATGATAACGGATACTCCGTGAATAGAGGAACTGTACTAGTCTGCTTTTTTTTCAGCTTCCACCACTAGTAAGAAGTCAGTGTTACATTAAGATTTTCACCTACAACACAACAGGCCACAGAAAGCTGAAATACACCGACTGGTACGTAGCAAAACATGCATACCTGAAACGCTTACCTTATGAAGATCTGTCAGCAGTCTTCATCGTCGTCGGCTTCATCAATCGGGTAGTTTTCCTGTATCCAAGCACGACATTCAACGCCCTGTGCAGAACTGTGCAGGTAGTCTAGAATACCTCTTGGAGGAAGCTGGGCATCGTAGACTCGGTAATCAGGGTGCTGATTGTGGAGAAAGAGCATAGCTTCGAAAGACTTAGTCCTCAGTGCCCAATGCATGAGCTCCAAAACTGGATAGGACGAGAGATGGTGAACCATTTAATCACTCGAAAGTGCAGGTAGTTATCGTTCAGGAGGCCATTCTAGCCTAAACGCAGCAGCAATTTGAGACTTCTGGCGCTCTGAATTTCCAGCCGATGAATATGAAGCCACTTCATCACGTCGAGGTGTCCGTCTAACTGCACTTTCCATAGCTTCGCTCGAGCAGCCTTCAGACCAATTATCATGAAGCCACTCGACAATGTGAAGATGACCAGAACTTGCTGCATCGTCCATCGCTTTCTTCATGCACCCTGCAGTCGTGTTGGCATGCAACCATTGCACTATCTTCAGCTCACCATTGGCCGCTGCACAGTTCATCGCTTTCGTGATGCAGCCTTCCGCTCGATTGGCATGCAGCCACTGAAGAACATGTAGCCTGTCCTCTGAAGACAAGTCGCGATTTATAAAATCGTTGTAGTGATCTTCCAGAACAGATCCAGCACACTCGCGATACCCCAATCCCAGCAAGTACCTCACGATACGGATACGAATACGTGCTCTTGCCAACGGGAACTATCTTCCAGGCTAGTCGTGCGATTGAACCAATAACCAAAGCCAAACCCCTTTCACTACTGCCCATTGGACTTGCTCGAGATTGTTCTGATCAACTGCAGCAGCCATTATACTACGATCTTTGTCTCCATTCGGGGTATGCGGTTCAAGACCCACCGCACCATCACGAGATCCGATCGCTTGACGGCCTCAGCCAGCAGCACCGAGAACTCCCATCGGTAGTAGTGAGGCTCCGTATGCACCAACTTGGCGATCGTCCAGCGACTGCTGTTCACTTGTCGGAGTCCTCTCGTCCAGATCAAATCCAGCAGACCGAGCCACGTCGCTGGACTCCACTTGTAGGCCTGCTCCAAGGACACGCCTGCTATGAGGGAGTCTGACACCAGTCCATGGACGTCTATTGCGGCATCTGCTGGTAGTTTTGAGCGCAGCACAAGCTCGACAACCTTGAGCATAGAGCGATCTTCTCAGCAGTTTGTTCACTTGTAGGAAGACTGCGGAATGACGACCGACTGGATAGGTCAACGACGTTCCATTTTCTGGCGTACGCTGAGGGAGTTTGCGCGGGCTAGAGCAGCCTGTAGATGCAGCAGCAGTGCGAGCGCGTGCATTAGCTCAAGAAGAAGAGCAGTGCCGCATCGACCACGACCGACAAGGCCGTCTCCGTCCTGCTGCCTTTGGTGGTAAGTCCTCCTCATCCTCGTTGAAGCTGTTCTGACTCTTCGCCGTCTTGTCTAAAAAAATTTTTTATCGTCATCTCAGTCTTTTCTTCACAAAGAAACCAGAGCGCAAGAGAGCGAGGCTGTAACTCCGTCTGCAGCCACTGCAGCTGTCCCCTGCGCTCTTCTGGCAGCGCTTCCGGCCCTCTCCAGTCTTCAACATGGCCGACAGCGCGCCCGTGGCCGACGCCCGCGACGTTCTCCGCAGCTACGAGCAGTCCCTGACCGACGCCGCCGTCTCTCCGCGACTTTCTGCCAATGGGATTGCCCGATTGTCCCTGATGGCGACCACCGTCTCGCCGCGAGCTGTGCACCACTCTCCACGTGCTGCCGCGTCGGCCGTGGACCTGGACACCTTCTCTCCGAGACGCCGAGCCAACTCGTCCAAGAAAAGCAGTTTTCTCCAAGCGGAGAACGTTAATGTGGATTTTGAAGAAGAGAAAGAAGACAATGGCCAAGTGGACTCTCTACGAGCCGCCCAAGACTTCTCCAATAGTGGGGAGCAAGTCAAGATCCACTGTGAGAAGATGCTCACCAAGGAGCGAGAAGACAAAGGGGCGACAGACGCCCCCGACGACAGTGAAGGCTGTTTGATCTGCATGGACGAGTTCTCAGCTCGTCGCAAAGCTTACCCGCTACCCTGCACGGGTCAGTGCACCGGTGCCTTTGTGCACTACCGCTGCATTATGGCCTGGCTCGGGCAATCAGGCAGTTGTCCGCTGTGTCGTGGAGCTTGCGACCCTTTGGTGTTGCAGCCCATGCAGAAGCTAGAGCTCCAAGATATGACCAAAATGGCGCTGCAGCCGGTGCCCTTAGATGCGGGAATTATCCGCTGCTACGTGAAACAAGTGTATCGCGGCATGTTCAAGCAGTACGGCTACGAGCTGTATCTGCAGGGACAGATTGGCACCCAAGAGGAAGACAAGTTCTTGCTTGCTGCAAGACGCCAAGTGCGGTCGAATATGACGGCCAACTACACCATCTGCACCGACAAGGAGTGCACGGACAACAAGCGTATTGGACGCATGGGCTCCAACTTCTTGGGTACGTGCTTTACGCTCTATGACAATGGTCGAGACCCGCAGAAGCTGGCCAAAGTTCAAGATGCGGTGAGTTCGGACGATTCTGTAGTGCAGAACGTGCTCCAGATCCGTGAAGAACTGGGCTGCGTTACGTACGAGCCCAACCGTACGAGTGTAGGTCCACGTAAGATGCGTGTAGTGATCCCTGACGTCGACGAGGAAGGCGGTCTGTCCAAGATCGTACGACCCATGAGTCGTCAAGATCGTCTCGTTACTCGTCTTTCGACTGGCGATATGAAGGATCTGATGCGCTTCTCCAACCGCGAACCAGTGTTCCGTGAAGACCTGGGCGCCTACTGCCTCGACTTTGGTGGACGTGTGTCCATGGCGTCTGTGAAGAACTTCCAGTTGATCAGTAGCGAAGACCCGTCCATGGGCAACATTCTGCAGTTTGGTCGTGTGGCTGACGACATGTTCACGATGGATTTCCAGTGGCCGCTGTCCCCGTTCCAGGCCTTTGCCATTTGCTTGAGCAGTTGTGACACCAAGTTGGCATGCGTCTAACACTCGTGACACAATCAACAGTACCCCATTCTGTATGTTATGTGGAGATGCAGAAGAAACCCCACAAAAAAACAACAAGCAACCACGCCGAGGATAGTCGTGTCCTCCAGCATCTCTCTTGCGCTCACTATGGAGATTACTTACGTTATATATAAATAAATTCCTGTTTAGAATTGATAGTTTCCTCATCCACGAACGCAAGCGGCTATGACGGTGCTGCTCCCGGCCTTCATCGCCGACGGCAACTGGTTTCTATTGGCTCTGTCAGTTCCCTTAACCGCTCTGGGAGCTCTCATCCACCCCAAGTACCGCGTGTACTTCGGAGACGCCTCGAGACGCAGTACCAAGCGGCTTTACGTGCTCTGGGGACTGTTGATACTGTCGTGTACACTGGGCGTGCTGGGCCTGTCGTTGGAGGTCTATCACGCTCGAGGCTGCCCCAATAGTGCAG
This sequence comes from Phytophthora quininea, assembly GCA_011947345.1. Taxonomy (NCBI): domain Eukaryota; phylum Oomycota; class Peronosporomycetes; order Peronosporales; family Peronosporaceae; genus Phytophthora; species Phytophthora quininea. The sequence continues at coordinate 540 of JAAVTG010000875.1, read as the reverse complement.
TCTTCCGCTACGAGATCGAGAACTTGGCTCGCTTCGTGTACGAGCTGTGTACGCGGCAGAATGTTCCGTTCTGGACGGCGTTCGGCAACTTGCTGTTCGTCATGAGAGGCCAGCAACGGATCCCAGTGGGGGACACCGACTCAGATATCGGGGTGGTCAAGACGGACTTCATCAGGCAATTCGGCAGTGTCAGCAACTTCTCGTACGTGGTGCGGAGGGAGGCCTTCTTGAGCTGCAGCGACCCGTGTACGTGGTGTATCATACCGAGCGCGAACTGGTGCAGATCTACTTGGACGAAGCGACCAAAGGATCCCATGCCGATATCTGGTTCTACAGAGAAGAAGTGGACACGGATACGGATACAAAGTACTTAGTGAACGACGACAGAACGATTCGAGGCAAATGGCTTCTGTATGATCAAGTACTGCCACTGCAGGAGAAGCCAGCCTTCTTTTGAATGTACCGGTGACATTGCCGAGGAATGCGAGTTATATGGCACGGGCTGAATACGGAGCCAGCTTTATGACGCCGATAACGATG
>JAAVTG010000874.1:0-17406 GCA_011947345.1 Phytophthora quininea | reverse complement strand
TCGTTCGTTCATTGTCACTCTGGAAAACGCGAGCGAGCACAGTCGTCTGGCTGTCACAATCTTCGAGTCCTCGAAGGACTAGAAGACTGGAGTTGATAGCACTTAGGCAGAGGAAACGGTTGTGGAAGCTTCTACCGCTTTGTTCAAACGTCCGAGGTCTTCCCGAGATCGCTGAAGTGAGTAGAGTCTGCTTGGCCAGAGCAGGTCGACTTGATTATTTTGTTATCGATTCCGGAGTGAGCTCGAGAGCTCGCTCCACCAACCTTCTACGAGCCTGTTAAAAACACACATTCCTAGTCAACTTGCCGTACTCGAGCCTTTAATGTCCTTTCACTGCTGTGCTGGCTCGAGGTCGAAGCTCTCTTGCAACCTTTAGTCGCACGCTCACGAGTTCCTGCAGAAACTCGTGACACTGGCAGTGGTTCGGTGGCTGCTCACTTCGATGAACGATCTACTACTCCCTGATGGCCCAGTAGTTGCCATTCTAGCTGCAGCGAAGGGTGGAGCTCTTGAAGTAGTCCAATGGCTGTACAATCGATACAGTGGAGATCCCATCTACCATGTCTTCCGAGACGAATACACGGGATGAACTGGTATTCGTCCAAAGAAAACTTGCGACCTGTGAGCGCTATGGACCTCGCAGCTAGCAACGGACATTTAAATGTGCTCCCGTTCCTGCATCGCGACGAGCGCAATAAGAACAAGAAGATTCCCATGGAGAAGCTTCGAGGACTTCTGCCCACTGCTGCTGCCATGGATGGCGCCGCTGCTGCTGGACATTACGACGTGGTCAAGTGGTTGCACTCCAACCGGTTGGAAGGATGTACCACCAACGCTATGGACAAAGTTGTCGTAGGAAATCTGTTCATTAAGCCGGGGAAGTACCGACGCGATGTATTTTCTGAGGATCGTCTTGAGTTCCTGCAATAATTGCTGACTCATCGCTCGGAGGGCTGCTCTTCAGCTGCATTTGACAACGCTGCGGCCAACGGAGACTTGAAGATGTTGCAGTGGCTGCAAGCCAACACAACTGTCCAGCCAACTACGAAAGCGATGGACGAAGCTGCTCGCCTCAACCGACTCGACATCCTGCAGTGGCTTCATGAGAATTACTCGGTGGGTTGTTCGTACACTGCCATGAACGTTGCCGCTTCGTTCGGTCACTTGGAAGCGCTCAAGTGGCTGCACGCCAACTACCCGAAGATGGGATGGCCAGGTTTGATCACAGCTGCTTCAGGAAGTCCGAGCACCATGATGAATGTCATCTCTTTGACGTCTTCGGGATCGCAAGGTTTAACAATCACCACCGAAACTTGCGGGTGATCGAGTGGCTGATTGCCAACCGCCCAGAGCGCAACCTGATGCCAGCGATCCGTCGAGCCGTCAGTGCCAGACAGTTTAAGGTGGCGCTGTTTTAGTAGTCAAAGCTGCCGATGGACGGCGAGTTTGATGCGGTGGGGATCATCAACCAGCTTGACTATGGATCGGACGACGCTCCGGACACCAAGGACATTCGAGCGTGGGCGAAAGACACTTTCGAGGAGTAAGAAGTGGAAGTTCGTTAGCATCTGCAAGAAGCAGGCCGCGAATTACAAAGAAAGATAATAGCATAGTTAAATACCTTGCGATTGGAATACAAGGGATTTCCACCAGCCATGCTCAAAAAGGTCGTGGAGTTCGTACTGCGTTGCAGGCTATCAGTTGATGCTGGAGACGACATCAGCCTCATTATATCAAGCTTCCTAATCAAAGACATATCGTTGGAGCAGGCCTACAAGTGGAGTCCAGAGAGTTCGTTCGGTCTGTTGGATCTCATCTGGTCAAGAGGGATACAACAAGTCGAGTGGCGTCGCTGGTCGTCCGTGATGTCGGTACATACGGAGCGTCCTTACTACCGGTGGACGCTCTCAGTGCTGCTGGTTGAAGCCGTCAAGCGCTCGGATCTCGGGATGGTGCAGTGGGTCTTGAGCCATTTCACAGACTGTCCCGTCACCAAAGAGGTTGTCAATAAAGCTGCCGACTACGGACATTTCTGGGTGCTGGAACTACTGGAAAAAATAAAAGTCATGGCGGCATTGAGCGGGGGACTCAGTCAAACTTGCAGCCGCAAATGGTCATTAGAAACTGGTGAGATGGCTTGACGAGCGAGCAAATACACCGGAAACTCGAAGTAGCGACGGCGAGACGTTGGGCTATGCAATCCAGCAGTGCAGCTTCGAACGACTTCATTGGAGCTTAGCTAGAGGATTCAGCGTTCGCTATCCGCTAGATCGTACCAGTCGACAGGAGGTCATTTCGACTGGCAAGGGCGTATTAAAACGGCGCGGTATTTACTAGAGTTGGGATTCCACGAATGTGCTGAGTCTGTGTTGGTGGAAGCGGCTATAGTTGGAGATCTAGACACCATGCAGTGGCTCGCGATCGATCACACATTTGATGTTGATATTTGGACGGACGCTTTGGATCGAGCTAGCGAGTATGGACGACTTCCGGTGGTTCAATTGGGTTATAAGATATATGCAAGAGCAGAATGTTCCCTACGATCTGGCTGAGGTGATGTTTGTAGCTGCGGGGGAGGAAGTTTGGAAGTGGTGCAGTGGATGTGTGAAGAGTATGGTCGTGATCTGGAAACGGACCTCTTTCGCGCTAAAGAAGAAGAAGATGTCGGCCCAGAGCTGCAAGTTCGAACCCCGATGGATAGTGCGGCCTGTAATGGCCACCTGGACGTGCTTCAATTCTTGCATCGTATAGACGTTGCTCAACAAGGAAACCATCGACCAATGTGCACTACCGCAGCAATGAACGGAGCAGCATCGTTTGGGCTTTTAGGTGTTGTGAAATGGTTGCACGAGAGCCACACCGAAGGCTGCACGACGTTTGCTGTGGACAATGCAGCAGGTGAAGGTTCCTACTACGAGTTCAAAGTAAGCTATAGATGAAGCTGTGCGGATAGGCCGACTGGACATTATCACGTGGTTGCATGAGAACCGCTCCGAGGGCTGCTCGAGTGAAGTGATGCAGAATGCGGCATCTCAGGGCCACCTAGACGTGATGAAGTGGCTGCATGCTAACTGATCGGAACTTGTAGGTGACCGAGTCTGGAATAAAAACAGGTTGACTTGTCAGACGCAGGAGACCACTACCAATGCTTTCGAGTGATCAAGTGGCTAGTGAAGAACCGTCCAGGGTATAATGTTGTGAAGCGCATGGGCTGGGCCCTCAGGGCGAGGGCGTTTGAAGCCTCGCACTGTCTGCAAGACCATTGCCATGAATGTGGGCTAAGATCGCACCTCTAACTATGCCTGCAACGCGGCGAACTAATAACTTGAACGGGATACCAGGAATTGCGCGGAGAATTATTACTAGTGAGTTCACTGAAGGATCGGAAGCAGGTTGTCATTGTTGTTTATGTGAGTGGAAGGCATTAATGGCATCAAGAGTCACGAAATTGTTGTTGGCAGTCTCAAAACCCTTTTAAGATCTGAAAGCGACTCTCCAGGAACTTGTGATGTCTCGACCTGGAACGAGTTCTGGCCAACGTCCTGGCACTGGGGCCGGCGGTCCTAATGGTATTGCCCGCTTGGAGGTCTGCCATCGGGTCGTCCTGGAACGGGCCAAGGATTGAATCCGATCACGGGGGCTCGACCTGGCACCGGTCAGCGATCCATGTTGGGGTCCTCTGCAGGCGGCAGGCCGCTGACTGGCAGGCTGGGAACGGGCCAACAAGTGCCGGCCACACCGGGCCAAACCGCAGGCTTCGGTATCAGTCTCAACACGGAGGTGAATGTGTCTGACCGACCGGTGACCCAGCAGGGCATGATGGGGATGCGGGTCGGCAGTGCAGGTCCTGGCCGGCAAGTGCAGGATGCGTCCTTTTTCAAAGGCAAATTGCACAGCAAGACGGCGGAGATCACGGGCGAGATCGACAAGCTGCAGAAGGAGATCGAGCAGGACGCCAAGGACAAGGCCCAGTACACTCAGCTGGAGCGCAAGTACGAAACGCTGGCCGTCGAGGTGCGGGACCTGGAAGGTCAGTTGGCCGACTACAACCTGGCCATGGACAAGATGCGTAGTGCCACTGACCCGGCGGAGATCCGGCAGGTGCAAGATCAATTGCACCAACGCAATGCTAAGGAAGCGGAAGATGTGGACCGGGTGTTTATCCTGCGGCAAGAACAGGAGAAGAACGTCCGGCGCATGGAGGACGAGATGGCCGAGATTCACGGCAAACACCAGGACAAGATCAACCAGTTGGCGCCGCAGAAGTTGCAGCGCTATAAGGAGCTGCTGGACGAGCACCACCAAACCGAAGTGGAGATCGAGGCCAGGTCCCAGGAATTGGAGCTGGTGATGCATGCAATTCACCAGAAGGAAGCCGAACTGAGCTCGGACCGATATCGAGACGAGTACGAAACTCTGGAGCGCCAAGTGCGTCGTCTGCAGAAGGAACGTGACGCTGCGGCGGAAGACGCCAAGACGGCACAGATGGATCCTGCCGAAGCTCGTGCTGTGCTGCTGGCCAAAGTGAAGGACGACAAGAGCAAAATGGAATCGCTCGAAAGCGTCCTGCAGACTGCGACGGCTGAAAAGCAGGAGTTGACGAAAGCGTTGGCCGACCTGCAGAGCGAGCTGGACGAACGGGCTAGTGGAAGTGACCCGGCACACAAATACGAGGCTTTATTCGCCAAGGACAAAGAGATGACCGAGTTCCTGGAGCAGTTCCCAGCAAAAAAGAGGCCGAGATGCAATCCCAACGCACGGCTCAAGGCGTGATCGTGCAACTGCTAGAACACATTTCAGCAGGTATGGCCAAGGAAGATAAACTACCAGGCACGAATGCTGCTAACCTGGAGGAGATGCGACGCGATTTAACCTTCAAGGAGAGGCAATTAGAGTCGTCGGTGACCACGAAGCAGCGGCTGACGATGGAACTGCAGAAGCGCCAAGCTGAGCTCGACAAAGTGAACACTTTGGATGCCAAGATCGCGCTGGAGCTCAGCAGTCTGCTGCAAAAGATGGATACGATGACCACCGACATGGCCGAGTTCGGCAAGCTCGACCAGCTGCAGGAAGTGCACGCACAGACCAAGCAGCACCTGCTAAGACTCAAGAAGCAATACATTGGTCGTCGGGATGCCATGCGTCAGCAGGTCACAGCGCTGAGCAGCCAACTGGAGACGCTGGTGCAGGAGACCGCCTCGCAAGAGACGGCTAAGAACTTGGACGCGTTGGAGCAGAAGCTGCGGCACCACGAGCAGAATATTTTCCACCTGAGAGAGTACATCGACTCCAAGTCTCGAGAAGTGGACTACGAGCATCTCAAGCAAGAATGCTTCCGGACGCTGCAAGACTTGAACGCACTGCATGTGGCTCAGCAGCAGCGTCAGCAACAGCTCAACCTCGGACTTGTTGGCGGTCTCTAGGGGGCCAAAACTGTTGGCAAGGTGGTGACTGAGGTTATGTGATAGACTGTAGCCAAAGTAGATCGCAAAATGCCACACCGCGAGAATGAGATCGCGAACTAGTCGTCTTGTATATTTCATTTTCAATGTCCGGTAAACTCGCTGTGCAAAGGATAGTGTTCCTCGAGCCAATCGTCTAATGGCTTGCATTTTGTGGACTCCCATCGGGATGGGCGAACGCTACGAAGCATATTTCTCATGCGAGCTGTGCCGAATTCAGGTTCGTGGGCGTGTAGATAGAGAGCTACCTCAAACACGCGGATGACCGACGCATAAAACGTTGACGGCGCGATGGCATCCCTTCGTTGCCTTGCAAGTAGCCATTTCGTCGCTTGCAAATGCGTCTGGAGGAGTGTTGAACGACTTCTTGTTACTTCCGGCCTTGCTGTCACAGTCGATTTTTCTGTAGCTGTAGTATTGACGTCGTGACCATACAGCCACTCCATCATCTCGATATCGTACCGCGACGCTGCCCAGGTCAGCGCTGTTGGTGAGAATACTTCCTCTCCGTTTGCATGAATCCACTGCAACACATGTAAATGTCCGTGACGAGCAGCTCCATCTATAGCTTGTCGTGTGTTCCGTGCCGACGTAATGGAATACAGCCACTGCAGCATGGTCAAGTCGCCGGCTGCCGCAGCGCTGGTTATCGCTGCAGCAGTGCAGCCTTCGGAACGATTCGCATACAGCCACTGCATGAATCCCAACCGCTCCGCTCGAGATCGAGGTACCTCCCATAAGATTTCGTCGCGGCTGCTGCGAGGAAAGGCCGCACCTGCCGTAGTGTCCATGGCGAGTGCTGTGCATCCTTCGGATCGATTCTTGTGTAGCCACTTGACCACTTCGTAATGGCCATGAGCTGCTGCGCCATCCATTGCTAGTGTAGTACCCGTGATGTGATCCTTGTGCGCTTGGGGAACGTCATGGAAGAACTTGAGGACGTCAAGATGACCGTAGCAAGCTGCAACGTCGACGGCAGCGTGTGGGCATAACCTCATCCGCGAGTACCGCCAATCGACGAAACGCGCATCGAAAATATTGATGCGTGGGTGGCTGCCGAAGTTGTCGAACATCCATTGAATTACTTGGAGTCTACCGCCCATGATCGCGGAATACGTCATGCCAGGTAGATAACGAAACCACCAGGGATCGCGGAAATGCTCAATCGCCCATTTCACAAGTGCAAGCTGGCCATACTCACTAGCAACCATCGAAACGAGAATCACGCTGTCGATTTCCATGTCGGATGCCATCCACTCAATGAAGGCGAGATCTCCAAACTTCGCTACATCACGGAGAACTGAGTGGGTATCAGCACGAGCACCAACGCCATGTTGCAAAATGTAGCGCAACGACGAGGTGTGTGCTTGCCAATCGTCGAACGAGTCCATCGGTTGGAAGAAACGTGAAGCGCGAAATCCCATCGCTACCAACTTCTCCACTTGCTCCACGTTGTTTTGTTTGAAGGCTGTAGCTATCAAATACCCTCGTTGTTGGATCAAATGGGCATCGTCGACGCGCTCATACAACCACCACACCAGGTCCCAGTGTCCTGCTGATGCAGCCGTGCTAAGACAACTTATATCCCAACCAATCTCTCGATCGTCTTCTAGCAGTTCCAAAAGCCACAGATGACCGCCACTGGCGGCTTCATCCACAACTTGGCTGGTAATTCGATATCCAGGAAGATGTTTCAACAGCCACTGCACCATGCTCAGATCGGCTCGCCGAACAGCTTGCACCAATGCCCATGAGAACGCCACTTGACCGTAATAAGGCTCGATGTGAACCAGTTTTGCCACGGACCACGTCGTGCTGCGCAGGTTTCGTAGACCTCGAGCCCAGATGAAATCAAGGAGGACCGAAGACCCGACAGGATTCAAAGTGCAGGCCTGGTCAAGCCCCATGTCAACGACGAGGAAGTCCGATATCATAGCATCCGCATCCACAGGAATGTTGGTTGGAAACTTGGCCTTCAAGACTAACTTGACTACCGCGAGCATTGCCGAGATCTTGGAATGAAGCGTCGAATTCGCGAATGGCGCGTCAACCCATGAAGGAAGAAATCTGGTGTATCCAAGAACGCATCATGATCTTCGGCAGGACCGCTGAAGCTTTCCCGCTTCATGACCCGAGATCAACAGGGAGCTCTAGGCGGCATCTGCTGCTGCGTGTAGTGGGTACTGCTCGCTTACCCAAGAACGAATGTCCTTTGTATCGGGCAGGTGAGGTAGCTGGTGATCAAAGTTCCGCATGATATGCGCCACCTCATGGTTGCTGTACACAGGACTCTGAGAATGAAGGAACAGCGCGATCTCGAACTCGTTGTAGAAGATGGCGTTGCGGATCATTCGCAGAATTTCGCCTTTTGGGTGTGACCGAGCAGCCACCTGATCGTTCGCAACTGCCGTTGCTTGTGGCACGAACCTCTAATGGTCCCGCCCAACGCGTGGACCATACTAACTTGAGGGTAGTTTGAGTGCAACCACTTTAGCGTTTCCAAATGACCTAGTGATGCCGCGTTGTTGAAGGCGTGACTTGTACACTCCGCATCGCAATGTCCTCGTAGCCACATCAAAATATCTAGTCGCCCAAGTCGAGCAGCTTCATCCACATCTTGGAAGGAAACGCATAGACGAATGAGAGTTTGCAATACAAATAAGTTGCAGGCTGCACCCGATCGATTAGAAATGCTGGGTAGACTCACTGGTAGTTCTCCTCCGCCCAGGCGTGAAACTCCTGGTAGTCGTACCCCGTCCGTGTTGGTAGTTGTGGCAGGACGTCACGCACAGGAACAGCTAGAGATGCGATTATAGCCCTCGCATCGCCATCGCTGTACTCACCGTGGTCATGTTCATGAAGATAAAGCGCGGCTTCAAGCGCCCTCGCCCTGAGGGCCCAGCCCATGCGCTTCACAACATTATACCCTGGACGGTTCTTCACTAGCCACTTGATCACTCGAAAGCATTGGTAGTGGTCTCCTGCGTCTGACAAGTCAACCTGTTTTTTATTCCAGACTCGGTCACCTACAAGTTCCGATCAGTTAGCATGCAGCCACTTCATCACGTCTAGGTGGCCCTGCGACGCGGTATTCAACATCGCTTTACTCGAGCAGCCCTCGGAGCGGCTCGCATGCAGCCATTTCACCATGGCCAAATGCCCAAAAGCAGCCGCGCGGTCCATAGCTTTGGTAGTGCACGTTGGGCCTGGACAAGCCACGGCATTGTCTTCAACGCCTGTTTTCCGCTTGTTGCGCAGCGTGAGCTCAATGCGATGAAGAAACTGGACCATGTCAAGATGCCCCTGAGAAGCTGCTTGATCCATCGCGGCGAGCGCACCAGGTAGCACCCGAAAGAGATTGGTTTGTGGGTCATGACCATACTTCTCATAAAGCCACTGCACCACCTCGGCACTTCCCCTTGGCCACACTGGTCATCACCCTTGGCAAATCGCATCGAAAGCTTCGCTTTTCCAGTCGCTGAAGACACCATTGCACCATTGCCAAGTGACCAAACGTCGAGCCATCGACAAAGACCCCAATGACTATTTTGTGCTGCCAACTTCACAGCTTTATCCCCCACTGAATTCCTCCGTGACTTGTATCGTTTTCCAACAATTCCAACACCGACTGAAGCCCATTCTCAGCAGCTGCAGCGGCCACCTCTTTGGTCACTGGACAGTTTGAAAATGCGCCGGTACCCACTGCACCATTGCGAGATCCGATCGTTTTATGGCTTGAACCAACAGCACCACGAACTCCCAACAATAGTAGCGAGGCTCCGTATGCACCAGTTTGGCCAAGGTCCAGCGACTGCTGTTGACGTCTCGCAGTCCTCGAGCCCAGATGAGATCCAGTAGGCCGAACCAGCTCGCAGAACTCAACTCGAAGGTTTGCTCCAACGTCATGTCTCGAACTTGGAGCTCCGTCACTAACAGCTTGAAGTCATCAAACGCATCAGCCTGAAGCGATGCACGAACTCGACGATCTTGAGCGTGGTCGTGTTCAACAACTTAACAGCCGGAACTTCGTCGCACCTCGTCCCTGAAGAACACTCGGACAATGTGGGACAAGATTCTTGGACAATTATTTGTTACCCGTTGCTGCATTGGCATGGTGCATGACGATACAATCCACGCACCAACGCGCATAGTGTTTCTGTTTTGGCAAGGTGGTTGTCGGGTGTCTCTGTCGCCGTACGAGACCACGTTCGAGCGAGTAGCATTTTCGACTTCAGTTGTCCCGCTGTTTTGGGCAATTCCGTCCCGCTTTGGTTGATATTTCGGACACCTTCCAGAGCAGCCGATACGATACTGGTATCCGTAAGCTTGTACGCTGCTACTGCGACACAAATCCCAACCGTTCGGTACCGGTCGTGGAAGTGTGAAATCGGGTTATCTTCGTCTCTCTCGTGGTCCAACAAACGTAGATAGATACGAAAGATATGAGCCAAAGACTCAAATACATCTGCTTCCTCATCTTGATTTTGTTGTGCGTCTTGGTTCACTTTGTGTTGACATAAAGCTGTCAAAGTCGTTTGCATTGCTGTGTCGATTCGATCCTCGTGAGCTACGAGGAAGCGCATGTTCTTGCCTACATCATCAACGACGAAGATCAATAACCTCGTCAGTCCGGCAAGTGTGATAACTACGTACTGTTGGCGAGCACCTTCGAAACGAGTTTGAGTACCGCTGCAATCTGCACAAAGGTGGCTTTACTTCCACTCAGTTCAACTAACTGAGCCTCCAGTTCGAACAGCTTCAGCAAAACCTCCAGCACAAACGACGGCGTCGTTGCAAGTTGGCCGTCGCTGTTGTAGCTGATCATCCAAACATCTTCAACAAGCTCGAGCCACACCGTGACGATATTGCTATCAGCGTTTTCGTCGTCACTACACCGCCGACCTCGAATAGTGAGAGTCACTCCTGATAGCAGGTCGAACGTTTCTCGAGTTCGCAGAGCGATGCGGAGCTGAGCCACATCTGCCCAACGACTGAAGTAAGATTTCGTAGCAGCTTCATGGTCCAATACATGAGGCGAACGTGCGCTTTGGAGCAATGCTCGCTTTCGTCGGCACAATATTGTAATATCCAGGGACGCATAGCTTCGACCAGTTGAGTTAAATCGTCCACGGACCATACAGGCGGCGAAGCTGAGGGACTGTGAGCCAGTGCCAAGCTCCCCAGTAAATACTGCAGCGTCGCCAGCTTCACTTCTTCGTCACCATCAGCTGAGCTGCTAACTTCAAATACTAATCGATGAGCAACTTCGACAACACCGACCTTGCCAAGCGCCTTCCGAACATTGTACTTTGTCAGGCAGAAAAGCAGGAGGGAAGTATGGTATCGAGCTCTCAAAATGTCGTTTGACGTTAAGGAAATACCGACGTCCTGTTGGATGTGAACAGTTTCATGCAGTCGAAAGTTGGAGAGGAAGCTGATGGGTGAGGCGGTTCTGACAAAACTGCATGCCGTGAGTTCCACTTGCGTTTCGGAATAGGAGTAGATGATAGAGCAGCTCGACACCGAGTTGGGCCAGTTTGATATCTTGCGGGAATCGAAGCACGGCGTCCCTAGTGAGGGTCATGACGTCGTCTTTGATCAACGCTGCCATGAAGATGCTTCTTTGCTTTATAGTCTTTGGTGAAACATGTTCACTTTCAACTTTTCCGGTACAAAGTCGCACAAGCCGGACCAAACATCGAATTGCGAGTGTTTGGAGATCTCTCGACGTGCTAAACCGACGCAAAACATTTCGCAGTATTGCTGCTATCTCCACACGGACCAGTAAATCATCGATACCAGTGGAACTCGGCTCGGTATCAGCTGAAAACTGCCCACGGCTTCGTCAAGAATTGCGATAATCGTACACAAGACCCACTCCTGAATGTCGACATCATTGGGGAACTCATTTGCAGCCTCAATCAGTCCACATTGATCCAGAAGGTCCTGCTGCTCTCTCATCAAATGCTGCTCTTGTTCCTGCTCCATCATCAGCATCAATTCAAGTTGTTCTTCGGCCCTTTGCCTCCGATTCCTCGCGTCCATAACATTCTTCTTCCAGGTGAGCGCAATCTGATCCTGCTCTTGCAGGAGTAGACGCTGAAGCTCTGCATATGTTGCCAGCTTCACTTCGAGTTGGTCTTTGGACCTTTGCACTTGGTCACTACATTCTTTGTCTAACACCATCGTGGTTTGCAGCAGTTGACGTTCTTCCCAAGCTCGACTTTCCCAATCTATCAACAGCATGTTGGCGTGAGCTTCAGCTAGTTTCACCTCGTTGAAATGACGATCTGAGTTTTGAAACAGCTCAAATAATCGTTCCTCTTCTTGGTGTTCTGCTTCGAGAGAGGACCGAAGTGGGGCAAACAAACACTTGTCGAGTAGCAGAAACGACGCTACGTCGAAAGCGATATTGTTTCTCTGCGGAAACCCAAAACATGTCACTCAAGAACAAAACATTTTACCAAGCAAAACGTACCAAGTCCGGGACAATCACTTGAGTGCCTAACTCCAGCAGGAACAGCACCATTTGGTCTTGATTAAACTTGCAGGCAACGTGGAGAGCTGTAGATCCCACTTTGTTCTGCAAGTCGATCCCAACACCCGCATCGATTACCACTTTTCCACAGTCGATAAACCCATGTTGTGCACACAGATGCAGAGCAGTGCCGTCCGCACATGCTGTATATCTCACCGCATTCAGATCCAACTTTTGCTTGTTGTCCCGGATGAACTTTTTCACGTTTTTTAAATTATTTTGCAGCAGATCCATCCAAAAAGGTTTCAAAAGTTCTGCCAGTTGCATGCCGCTGAGTTTTGGAGCAACAATCGACTTTCGCGCAGCACTCTGTCGGACAGAGGATATCGCTGAGACTCCATGATTCGTAGCAGTGTTGGTAGCCCGTCGTCGATCGGGCATTTGTTGCGGTCGGTCGTGTCCACAAGGATATGATAACGGATACTCCGTGAATAGAGGAACTGTACTAGTCTGCTTTTTTTTCAGCTTCCACCACTAGTAAGAAGTCAGTGTTACATTAAGATTTTCACCTACAACACAACAGGCCACAGAAAGCTGAAATACACCGACTGGTACGTAGCAAAACATGCATACCTGAAACGCTTACCTTATGAAGATCTGTCAGCAGTCTTCATCGTCGTCGGCTTCATCAATCGGGTAGTTTTCCTGTATCCAAGCACGACATTCAACGCCCTGTGCAGAACTGTGCAGGTAGTCTAGAATACCTCTTGGAGGAAGCTGGGCATCGTAGACTCGGTAATCAGGGTGCTGATTGTGGAGAAAGAGCATAGCTTCGAAAGACTTAGTCCTCAGTGCCCAATGCATGAGCTCCAAAACTGGATAGGACGAGAGATGGTGAACCATTTAATCACTCGAAAGTGCAGGTAGTTATCGTTCAGGAGGCCATTCTAGCCTAAACGCAGCAGCAATTTGAGACTTCTGGCGCTCTGAATTTCCAGCCGATGAATATGAAGCCACTTCATCACGTCGAGGTGTCCGTCTAACTGCACTTTCCATAGCTTCGCTCGAGCAGCCTTCAGACCAATTATCATGAAGCCACTCGACAATGTGAAGATGACCAGAACTTGCTGCATCGTCCATCGCTTTCTTCATGCACCCTGCAGTCGTGTTGGCATGCAACCATTGCACTATCTTCAGCTCACCATTGGCCGCTGCACAGTTCATCGCTTTCGTGATGCAGCCTTCCGCTCGATTGGCATGCAGCCACTGAAGAACATGTAGCCTGTCCTCTGAAGACAAGTCGCGATTTATAAAATCGTTGTAGTGATCTTCCAGAACAGATCCAGCACACTCGCGATACCCCAATCCCAGCAAGTACCTCACGATACGGATACGAATACGTGCTCTTGCCAACGGGAACTATCTTCCAGGCTAGTCGTGCGATTGAACCAATAACCAAAGCCAAACCCCTTTCACTACTGCCCATTGGACTTGCTCGAGATTGTTCTGATCAACTGCAGCAGCCATTATACTACGATCTTTGTCTCCATTCGGGGTATGCGGTTCAAGACCCACCGCACCATCACGAGATCCGATCGCTTGACGGCCTCAGCCAGCAGCACCGAGAACTCCCATCGGTAGTAGTGAGGCTCCGTATGCACCAACTTGGCGATCGTCCAGCGACTGCTGTTCACTTGTCGGAGTCCTCTCGTCCAGATCAAATCCAGCAGACCGAGCCACGTCGCTGGACTCCACTTGTAGGCCTGCTCCAAGGACACGCCTGCTATGAGGAGTCTGACACCAGTCCATGGACGTCTATTGCGGCATCTGCTGGTAGTTTTGAGCGCAGCACAAGCTCGACAACCTTGAGCATAGAGCGATCTTCTCAGCAGTTTGTTCACTTGTAGGAAGACTGCGGAATGACGACCGACTGGATAGGTCAACGACGTTCCATTTTCTGGCGTACGCTGAGGGAGTTTGCGCGGGCTAGAGCAGCCTGTAGATGCAGCAGCAGTGCGAGCGCGTGCATTAGCTCAAGAAGAAGAGCAGTGCCGCATCGACCACGACCGACAAGGCCGTCTCCGTCCTGCTGCCTTTGGTGGTAAGTCCTCCTCATCCTCGTTGAAGCTGTTCTGACTCTTCGCCGTCTTGTCTAAAAAAATTTTTATCGTCATCTCAGTCTTTTTCTTCACAAAGAAACCAGAGCGCAAGAGAGCGAGGCTGTAACTCCGTCTGCAGCCACTGCAGCTGTCCCCTGCGCTCTTCTGGCAGCGCTTCCGGCCCTCCAGTCTTCAACATGGCCGACAGCGCGCCCGTGGCCGACGCCCGCGACGTTCTCCGCAGCTACGAGCAGTCCCTGACCGACGCCGCCGTCTCTCCGCGACTTTCTGCCAATGGGATTGCCCGATTGTCCCTGATGGCGACCACCGTCTCGCCGCGAGCTGTGCACCACTCTCCACGTGCTGCCGCGTCGGCCGTGGACCTGGACACCTTTCTCCGAGACGCCGAGCCAACTCGTCCAAGAAAAGCAGTTTTCCAAGCGGAGAACGTTAATGTGGATTTTGAAGAAGAGAAAGAAGACAATGGCCAAGTGGACTCTCTACGAGCCGCCCAAGACTTCTCCAATAGTGGGGAGCAAGTCAAGATCCACTGTGAGAAGATGCTCACCAAGGAGCGAGAAGACAAAGGGGCGACAGACGCCCCCGACGACAGTGAAGGCTGTTTGATCTGCATGGACGAGTTCTCAGCTCGTCGCAAGCTTACCCGCTACCCTGCACGGGTCAGTGCACCGGTGCCTTTGTGCACTACCGCTGCATTATGGCCTGGCTCGGGCAATCAGGCAGTTGTCCGCTGTGTCGTGGAGCTTGCGACCCTTTGGTGTTGCAGCCCATGCAGAAGCTAGAGCTCCAAGATATGACCAAAATGGCGCTGCAGCCGGTGCCCTTAGATGCGGGAATTATCCGCTGCTACGTGAAACAAGTGTATCGCGGCATGTTCAAGCAGTACGGCTACGAGCTGTATCTGCAGGGACAGATTGGCACCCAAGACAAGTTCTTGCTTGCTGCAAGACGCCAAGTGCGGTCGAATATGACGGCCAACTACACCATCTGCACCGACAAGGAGTGCACGGACAACAAGCGTATTGGACGCATGGGCTCCAACTTCTTGGGTACGTGCTTTACGCTCTATGACAATGGTCGAGACCCGCAGAAGCTGGCCAAAGTTCAAGATGCGGTGAGTTCGGACGATTCTGTAGTGCAGAACGTGCTCCAGATCCGTGAAGAACTGGGCTGCGTTACGTACGAGCCCAACCGTACGAGTGTAGGTCCACGTAAGATGCGTGTAGTGATCCCTGACGTCGACGAGGAAGGCGGTCTGTCCAAGATCGTACGACCCATGAGTCGTCAAGATCGTCTCGTTACTCGTCTTTCGACTGGCGATATGAAGGATCTGATGCGCTTCTCCAACCGCGAACCAGTGTTCCGTGAAGACCTGGGCGCCTACTGCCTCGACTTTGGTGGACGTGTGTCCATGGCGTCTGTGAAGAACTTCCAGTTGATCAGTAGCGAAGACCCGTCCATGGGCAACATTCTGCAGTTTGGTCGTGTGGCTGACGACATGTTCACGATGGATTTCCAGTGGCCGCTGTCCCCGTTCCAGGCCTTTGCCATTTGCTTGAGCAGTTGTGACACCAAGTTGGCATGCGTCTAACACTCGTGACACAATCAACAGTACCCCATTCTGTATGTTATGTGGAGATGCAGAAGAAACCCCACAAAAAAACAACAAGCAACCACGCCGAGGATAGTCGTGTCCTCCAGCATCTCTCTTGCGCTCACTATGGAGATTACTTACGTTATATATAAATAAATTCCTGTTTAGAATTGATAGTTTCCCTCATCCACGAACGCAAGCGGCTATGACGGTGCTGCTCCCGGCCTTCATCGCCGACGGCAACTGGTTTCTATTGGCTCTGTCAGTTCCCTTAACCGCTCTGGGAGCTCTCATCCACCCCAAGTACCGCGTGTACTTCGGAGACGCCTCGAGACGCAGTACCAAGCGGCTTTACGTGCTCTGGGGACTGTTGATACTGTCGTGTACACTGGGCGTGCTGGGCCTGTCGTTGGAGGTCTATCACGCTCGAGGCTGCCCCAATAGTGCAGTCTTCCGCTACGAGATCGAGAACTTGGCTCGCTTCGTGTACGAGCTGTGTACGCGGCAGAATGTTCCGTTCTGGACGGCGTTCGGCAACTTGCTGTTCGTCATGAGAGGCCAGCAACGGATCCCAGTGGGGGACACCGACTCAGATATCGGGGTGGTCAAGACGGACTTCATCAGGCAATTCGGCAGTGTCAGCAACTTCTCGTACGTGGTGCGGAGGGAGGCCTTCTTGGAGCTGCAGCGACCCGTGTACGTGGTGTATCATACCGAGCGCGAACTGGTGCAGATCTACTTGGACGAAGCGACCAAAGGATCCCATGCCGATATCTGGTTCTACAGAGAAGAAGTGGACACGGATACGGATACAAAGTACTTAGTGAACGACGACAGAACGATTCGAGGCAAATGGCTTCTGTATGATCAAGTACTGCCACTGCAGGAGAAGCCAGCCTTCTTTTGAATGTACCGGTGACATTGCCGAGGAATGCGAGTTATATGGCACGGGCTGAATACGGAGCCAGCTTTATGACGCCGATAACGATGAGGATGGAGTGCATTGAGAACATGCTCAATGGTTACACGTTCTACAAGACGGCGCTCCTCTCGAAGCTGCGATATCTGCTGACGTTCGTTGTACTTGTGGCGGCGACGACTCTAGCAGCTGCGATCTTCGTGCCTCCGTTGAGTCGTGCGTTGCGAATCAAGGGCAAGAAGGGAGCGACGAGTCGACACAGTCTGGAGGAGGCCCAGCGCGGCGACAAGTACTTTATCTGATGTGTTTTATTATGAACAGCCACCCAGGAAATGGATCCTAGTATTTGTTCTTGTGCTTACCTCCCTTGCCCTTGTCGTGACGACCATTGTTGCTAGTAGATGTAGGGACCATCAGCGGTGGGATGACAGGAGGGCCCTTCAGCAGCTTTTGGATATCCAGCCACTCCATCGCTTCAAACTCCTCGTTATGGATCAAACTGCCAACTTCCATCCGGTCGAGGTACATGACGCCGTTGAGGTGGTCCAGTTCATGCTGGAAGACACGAGCAGGGAAATCCACGAGCGTCTCTTGATTTTACGGCCCTCGCCATCCTGGTACTGCACTCGGATCTCCTGCGCGCTTGACGATGCCCTGGTAACCGGGCACGCTCAAACAGCCTTCAAAGTCGCGCTTGGCCTCGTTGGACATGCCCACGATCTCCGGATTCAGCACCTCCTGGTACTCGATGTTGTCGAGATCGCTTTCATTCTCCGGCATGTTTTTAATCATCAGAAACATCCTTAAATTCGTGGCGACCTGTGGCGCAGCAA
>JAAVTG010000873.1:0-19418 GCA_011947345.1 Phytophthora quininea | reverse complement strand
CGGGTCCATCGACAGCAGCGCCACCGACTTGGCGTCGGGACGGAGCACCGCATGGACAGTATTGAGCAGCGGCGCGTGCAGATCCCTGCCCAGCTGCGTGATCTCGCTGCCCAGCATCGTGTCGAACTGATGCTCGAACGGCGCGATGGACTCGGCCACGCCCCACTCGAGCTCGCCGCTGGAGGCAACGACCGCGTCGTCGCGAGCTCTCGCTGGGCCCACAGGTGGCAGTTCATGGAGATGTTCCTCGCCAACAGATCCGGGTACTCGTCCGTCAAGACGGCAGTCTTCGCGCCTAGCGCCGCTGCCACCAGGCCGCAGAGGCCGCAGCCAGCGCCCAGCTCGATCACGTCGCGATCGCGCACAAACGCATCGTCGTTCGCGTCCAAGAACTCGCAGAGTACGAGCGCGCCAGCCCACACTCACCGCCGAGACCGTCCACCTTGGTGGTGTCCTGCACTACGCGGACGCACACGTCGCTCCGTGGCGGCTGCAGGCGGAAGGCAGCTTGGTGCTCTTGCATTGTTGTGCGTCTGCAATGTCCCGTCCTTTTATATCCTTAAGCCTAAAGTTTGTATTGCGCCACGATTCAAACCAGAGGAAATGACTGGACGCCGCAATTGTGACCGTCGTCCAGACTCGCTCACTCCAGTTCTTCTCCGCGGCAGGCGCAACGTGACCGAGCGAGCATGTCGGCTGTGAGCGCGTCCCGCCCCGATGTGATCGGCAAGCTGCCGCAGCTGCAGAACATGGTGAAGCGCGACCCCGTGGGCTACCGCGCCGAGTTCCTCATGCAGCTGCGCCACTTCGAGAGTACCAGCTCTTCCTGCTGCAGCCGGCCAAGGAGTCAGCGCACTTTGGCGCGCTCGTGAGCTTCCTGAGCCATGTGGCCAAGTGCTACCCCGTCGAGATGGCCGCCTTCCCGAACAGATCATGGCGCTGCTGCGGGACAACTACCTGGTGCTGGAGCCGGAGCTGCGTCGCACGCTCGTGCAGAGCCTCATGCTGCTGCGCAACCGCGGGCTTATGGACGCCATTACGCTGCTCAAGATCTTCTTTGAGCTGTTCCGCTGCCCGGACAAGCGACTGCGCGAGCTGCTGTACAAGCACATCGTTTCGGACATTCGCCAGCTCAACGCCACGTCACGCAACGTCAAGGTGAACAAGGCGCTGCAGAACTTTTTGTTCGAGATGCTGCAGGATGAGAGCGAGCACGCCGCCATCAAGTCGCTCCAGGTACTGATGGAGCTCTTCAAGCGCAAGATCTGGCACGACCAGCGCAGCGTCAACGTCATCGTAACGGCGTGCACCAGCAAGAACACCAAGCTGCTTGTGATGGCGCTAAGCTTTTTTGGGCATCGACGATGACATTCTGGAGGAGGAGGAGCAGCAGACTAAGGAGAAGAAGGCGCTGGTCGCTGTTGACTACCATTCTCACTCGAAAAGACCAAGAAGCGTCAACGTGACACACTGCAAGCCCTTTCCAAGAACAAAAGAGCACGGAAACGTGAGGTGGACTTTATGGCGACGTTTCCTGCCATTGAATTGCTGAACGACCCTCAAGGTGTGGCTGAGCGTCAGTTGAAGCTCCTCAGGGGCTGCACGGAGCGCTTTGAGGTGAAACTTCTCATGATGAACTTCATTGGCCGTGTGTTGGGTTTCCACAAGCTCGTGGTGCTGTCATTTTACCCGTTGTTGCAGCGCTACCTGCAGTCTCACCAACAGAATGTGACTGGAATCCTGGCGTACTTGGTGCAGTCTTGCCACGACGAAATTCCGCCCGAGGAGCTGCTGCCGGTTGTCAAGAGCATAGCGCACAACTTTATTACCGAGCGGTGCTCGTCGGAGGTGATTGCTGTGGGTATTAACGCGTTGCGGGAACTTTTCCGTCGCGTCCCGCTTCTGCTGGAGTGCGAAGGCATGGACGTGCTCGTGAGCGATCTGGTGCAGTACAATCGCGCGCGCAAAACCATTGTCATGGCTGCTCGTGGTGTGCTGAACCTCATTCGTGACGTCCATCCTGTGCTTCTTAAGCGCAAGGATCGTGGCAAATTCCACAACGGAGCTGCAAAGCCGCATCGATTCGGTGAGCTCGTGGCGAGCGAAGGTGTGGACGGAGCTGAGCTGCTCGCGGAGGCTGAGGCTGCCGGACGTTTCGATGGCGAGGAAAACCAGGATGGTTGGGAAGTGGCTTCGTCCGAGTCGGAAGATGATGGCTCTGAGGATGAATGGGTGGAACTTTCATCGGACGAAGAAGACCAAGGCCCTGAGAAGGACGAAGAAGGCGGCGATGAAGAGAATGCTAGCGCAGAGGAGGACAACGAGGACGCCTCAGCTATCCAACAGAAGGATCGCTTGGATGCGCGTCGTATTCTGACCCCGCTTGACTTTGAGCGCATCGAAATGCTGAAGAAAGAGCGTGATGCGGCATTGAAGGACCCCAAATCCCGCAGCAAGCGCAAGGCTGAAGAGGAAGCGGCAAAGATGAGCTCGGATGCAACGAAGATCAATCCCACGGACCTGGAAGGCTACTCCAAGAAGAAGCGCATGACCCAGGAAGAGCGACTGCGCGTGGTTTTGGAAGGCCGCGAGGACTTTAAGCACAAGCGTTCGGGTGGCGGCACAACCAACACGGAAAAGAAGCGACTAAAACACTTCATGATGATTAAGAAGAGCAAGTCCGTGCAGTCAAAGGTGCTGAAGTCGGCGCGCCAGGTGCAACGGCAGAAGAACAAGGTTGTGAAGAAGATCCTCAAGCACGATGCCAAGAAACGCCGCAAGATTTAGAGATGAGGGGTGTTGCCGTAATGGAAACTATTTGCCATGTTTTCGTAATGAACTATTACGAATTGCCGCACCACGCGGCTCCTCACGAAATCGTTCGTGATGGCACATGCATCGAATAATGACTACACGGTAAGCATAAGCAAAGTTGTGTTGTGTTTGTTTCACCTTGGCGCGAATCGCTGAGTTTGACGTGACGTTCTTCTTCTGCCTGTACTGGTGCAGCATTTCTACTGTACCAACAGAGAACTGGGACTGGCGAATCTCCAACAATGGTTTACTGGAACTGAACGTCGTCTCCTGGCCCTATCATCGGCAGGGCCCTCTTTCCACTTCAACACTCCTGCTCGTTCATTACTATGGATAGTAGCTGAAAAAAAACTCGACAGAGCTGTTCTAGAGCAAAAGACGTCTGGCTTAGTGAACACACTTATTCGAGCCTGCTGGTCAACCACAGCGTGTCGAGGCCGCCCCGTGATCTGCGCCAATTTGAACGCATGCCGCCGAATGACTCATGCACTCCCAGCCATTCGTTTCGCCACGACGTAGTGACTTGAGCCCGCCCGTGCCCGTCAACACCGCGCCAAGGTCTGGAAGCAGCGCCATCATCATCTTGTTCCGTCGAAAATCCCTGCTGGGGGCATTGCCCGGCTCGGTTCAATCGTCAAGGCCTTCATGTCGACACATCGAGTCTCTGGACGCGCGTTGTGGACGCTTGCACCGCCTAATTTCGCTAGCCGAGGGTCAGCTGGATAAAACGTGATGCGGATGTCGCCTCGACTCGGCGGCAGACGACCCCTGCGCGTGGTATCGCACCTCGCCTCCTGCGGACGGGCGGAAACTGTGCCACGTTAAATGGTGACTGTAATAGACTGTATGTCGATCCAAGCAGGTCCTGGAGGCCGCTGCTGCGTAGGCGGTCTATCGGCATTGTAGTTTGACACTCGCTTTCATACGGGTTTCGTCAATATTGGACCTAGCATCATCAATTTGACTGGTCGCCAATGGACCGTCTCTCCTCGCACCGCATCAACACTAGCCCCGCGTTTACGCGCCCCGACGGTCTCCGATACGTGCGGTGCTTTGAGCTGCTTTCACGTGGCCAGGAAGGTGTCGACGACGAGCTGCGGGCCGAAGTCTGCGCCGCGTTTGAAATCTGAAAGTGCTTATGGCGGTCGAAAGGAAGGTGGCCATGCAGGTGTAGTAGGATGGCGTACTATCGGAGAACCGATCCCGCTGAGAGCCCAGGGAAGCAAGGGATGAGCTCTGCCTGCAGCAGTGAGCTTCCTCGAAACTCTCTTTCACTTTTGTATAATGTACAACATGACGCGTCGCCAGATCAGATCTCTGATCAGTCAGGTAAAACACCGGCATGCACGTTCGGTGCGGGCGAACAGCGACAACAACCTGCCCCGTGCAACCTGCCGTGTACTCCTGCTCGTAAAAGGTGGCGACCATCCTTTCTGCGTGTCCCGCTGTGAGAAAGAGTGCCCTCCGTTAAATGTCGCTCGAGGCAAACCAACAGCGTCCACAACGTTGATGCGGGGCAGTCGATTAGTCGGGATGGTGCGAGCAATCGGCGGCCGGCTTGCTCGCACGCGCAATCGCCTCCATCCGATTGCTCGGCCTGCAATGACTGACGAATGTATGGCCCGCTTCAACAAAAAGACAAGCAGACCGGACCGTGTCGCGTTGTCCTGTCTCACCCCGCCAGTCACTGGCGGCCCGGGCTTCACAACCGGACACACACGCACGGGTGATGATGCGTGGGGCGACGGCGAGTGGGAGAGGAGACTGCTAGCGTTGGGCAAGCTAACTGCACGCCGGCAGCGGTGAAGAAGACAGAATCGTGCAAATGGCACTCGACGGCTCGTGTAATGGATATGTCTGCTCACGCCGCGGCACAGCTACCAAAAGATGTGTATCGGTATCTTCCGATCACCTACCCCTGACTGTTGACGCGCGCAATCGATGCGACGAGATTGCTCGCACGGGACCCCGCGTATCGCCGGCCGACCTCGCGCCTTCCGACACAGCAGTCCATTCTGGAATTTGCTTGCTCAAGAGCAAGTGCGTCCACACACCCACACACCTACTCGTCGAACAGACTCACAGCAGCAACTTCCGAGTGCTTGCGTCGAGGGGGATCAATCAACACAATGTCGTCCGACCGCCTGAACCTGGAGTCGGGCAAGACCATGCTGGCGCAGGGCCCCGAGGCGCTGAACCGGTACCTCGCGTCCAGCTTCGAGCCGGCCATCGGCAGCGAGCTGCCGCAGCTGGAAGTGCGATACAAGAACCTGTCGGTCACGGCCGACATCACTATCACCGAGGACGTGACGGCCAAGTCGGAGCTACCGACGCTGTACAACACGGTCGCGAAGGCACTGGCGCGGATGTCGCCGAAGCGGCGCGTGGTGCGCAAGGAGATCGTCAAGAACGCGAGCGGCGTGTTCAAGCCGGGCACGACGACGCTGGTGCTGGGCCAGCCCGGGTCCGGCAAGTCGGCGCTGATGAAGATGCTGGCGGGACAGTTCCCGGTGGAAAGCAACATCACGGTCGAGGGCGAGGTCACATACAACGGCGTCCCGCAAAGGACATCGCGAGTCGGATCCCGCAGTTCGTGGAGTACGTCCCGCAGTCGGACAAGCATTTCGCGACGCTGACGACCCGCGAGACGTTGGAGTACGCGCACAAGTTTGTGGGCGGCGGTCTCGCGGAGAAGGGCTCGGAGACATTCTCGAAGGGCTCCGTCGAGGAGAACCTCGCTGCGCTGGAGGCGGCCAAGGCGTACTACAAGAACTACCCGGACATCGTGATCGGTCAGCTGGGTCTGCAGAACTGTGAGAACACGATCATCGGTAACGCGATGGTGCGCGGCGTGTCTGGCGGCGAGCGCAAGCGCGTGACGACCGGTGAGATGGAGTTCGGCATGAAGTACGTGAGTCTCATGGACGAGATCAGCACGGGTCTCGACAGCGCGGCGACGTACGATATCATGTGCACGCAGCGCAGCATCGCCAAGACGTTGCACAAGGCGGTGGCGATCTCTCTGCTGCAGCCTGCCCCGGAGGTGTTCGCGCTGTTCGACTACATCCTGATCATGAACGAGGGCGAGGTGATGTACCATGGCCCGCGCGAGGCTGTGGTGCCGTACTTCGAGAGCCTGGGCTTCAAGTGTCCCCGGACCGTGATATCGCCGACTACCTGCTGGATCTGGGAACTCGGATGCAGCACCAATACGAGGTGGCACTTCCTGTCGGCGTCACGAAGCACCCTCGAGCCGCGAGCGAGTTCGCCGAGGCGTTCGTGCAGTCCCGCGTGTACGCCGACTTGGTCGGTATGATCGAGGCGCCGATGGATCCTGAGCTACAGAAGCACGTGGACGAGTACATGGACCCGGTCCCCGAGTTCCGTCAGTCTTACCTGTCGAACATCAAGGCGCTGAGTGTGCGCCACATGTCCATTTTGTGGCGCAACAAGGCGTACGTGGCAAGTCGTGTTGTGATGACATGCTTTATGGGTCTGATCTACGGCAGCACATTCTACCAGGTCGACCCGACGGACGTGCAGGTGATGCTTGGTGTGATTTTCCAGGCAGTCTTGTTCATGTCCTTGAGTCAAGCTTCGCAGATCCCCGTGTTCATGGAGGCCCGTGAGATCTTCTACAAGCAGCGCGGAGCGAACTTCTACCAGACGGCGTCGTACGTGGTCGCCTACTCGATTGCGCTGATCCCGCCATCGCTGTTCGAGATCATCATCTTCGGGTCGCTTGTGTACTGGATGTGCGGCTTCGTCGCGAACGTGGGCGCGTACATTATCTACCTGTGCCTGCTGACGCTGACGAACCTGGTGCTATCGACTTGGTTCTTCGCGCTGACGGCGTTGTGCCCGAATCTGGACATTGCGAAGCCGATGTCAACGTTCTCGATCGTGTTCATCATCATCTTTGCGGGCTTCGTGCAGCCGAAGAGCGAGATCCCCGACTACCTTGTGTGGATTTACTGGATCAACCCGATCGGCTGGTGCATGCGAGCGCTGTCCGTGAACGAATACCGGTCGTCCAAGTACGACGTGTGCGAGTTCGGTGGAGTGAACTACTGTTCGGAGTTCAAGATGACCATGGGCGAGTACTACCTGTCCCAGTTTGGTGTGCCGTCCAGCAAGACTTGGCTGTGGACCGGTGCGATCTTCATGTTCCTCTTCTACGTGTTCTTGTTGGCGTTCAGCACGTACCTCCTGGAGTACAGGCGGTACCTGGCACCGACGAACATCCAGTTGCTGCCAAAGGAAATCGAAGATGAAGAAGCGCACGAGGGGTATGCGCTTGCCAAGACGCCGAAGGCGCGTCATGCCGATGACCACCGCTCGAGTATTGGTACGTCCCACGACGAGGTAATGGTGGAAGTTCCTCGACGCGAGAAGAATTTCACCCCGGTGACGATCGCGTTCACGGATCTGTGGTACTCGGTGCCGAACCCGGTGAACACGAAGGAGACGCTCGACTTGCTGAAGGGCATCAACGGGTACGCGACGCCCGGCACGCTGACGGCTCTGATGGGGTCCACTGGTGCGGGTAAGACGACGTTGATGGACGTGATTGCCGGCCGTAAGACGGAGGGCACGATCAAGGGCAAGATCTACCTGAACGGCCACGAGGCGAACGACCTGGCCATCCGCCGTGCAACGGGATACTGCGAGCAGATGGATATCCACTCGGAGGCCTCCACGATGCGCGAGGCTCTGATGTTTAGCGCGTTCCTGCGCCAGGACAGCAGCGTCCCGGACAGCAAGAAGTACGACACGGTGGAGGAATGCCTCGACCTGCTGGACATGCACGACATTGCGGACCAGATCGTCCGCGGCAGCTCGCAGGAGCAGATGAAGCGTCTGACGATCGGCGTGGAGCTGGCGGCGCAGCCGAGCATCCTGTTCCTGGATGAACCGACGAGCGGACTGGATGCCCACTCGGCCAAGTTGATCATGGATGGTGTCCGCAAGGTAGCGGACAGCGGGCGTACGATCGTGTGCACGATCCACCAGCCGTCGTCGGATGTGTTTTTCCTCTTGACCACTTGATCTTGTTGAAGCGCGGCGGCCAGTCGGTGTTTGTTGGCGAGCTTGGTGACCGGTGCCAGAAGTTGGTGAAGTACTTGGGGGCGGTCCCCGGTGTGACTCCGTGCCCGCCGAAGCAGAACCCCGCGTCGTGGATGTTGGAGGTGATTGGCGCTGGTGTGAGCAACGACCGCGCAGCTCACCTGGACTTTGTGGACATTTTCGAGCACAGTGAAGAGAAGCGCGTGCTGAATGAGATGCTGGCGAAGCCTGGTATCACGAGCCCGTCTCCCGAGTGGCCGGAAGTGACGTTCATGAAGAAGCGTGCGTCGAAGGGATCGACTCAGTTCTACTTCCTGATGAAGCGCTTCTTTGCTTTGTACTGGCGCACTCCAGCGTTCAACCTGACCCGTTTCGCGATCGTCTTTGGCGTGGCTATCATCTGTGGTTTGTCTTTCCTGAGCGTGGACTACACGACGTACAGCGGTCTGGTTGGTGGCGTGGGCTTGGTCTTCATGTCGACGCTCTTTATGGCTATGGCTGGATGGGCACGCTTCCCGTGTACGCCCAGGACCGCGCTGCGTTCTACCGTGAGCGTGCTGCGCAGACGTACAACTCGCTGTGGTACTTTGTCGCGACGACGGTGGTAGAGATCCCGTACGTGTTTGGACAGAGTTTGCTGTTCATCGTGATTTTCTACCCGATGGTGGGCTTCCAGGGGTTCTCCACGGCGGTGCTGTACTGGGTCCACATTTCGCTCTTTGTGCTGGGCCAGATGTACTTCGCGCAGTTGCTTATTCACGCGTTCCCGAGTATGGAGGTGGCTGCCGTCATGGGCGCGCTCATCAACTCGATCTTCTTGCTGTTCGCCGGCTTCAACCCGCCGTCGTCCTCGATCCCAGCGGGCTACAAGTGGCTGTATACGATTGTGCCGCAGAGATTCTCCATCTCGATCCTGGCATCGCTGGCCTTCTGTCAGTGCCCGGAAGAGCCGACGTGGAACGAGACGTTGGGTCAGTACGAGAATGGGATCGCACCTCGGCTGCCAGCCGCTGTCGGGGACGCCGGTGACGATTTCGCACACGACGGTCAAGGGCTACATCGAGTCGACGTTCAGCTACAACTACGATGACCGCTGGGCGAACTTCGGCTACGTGTTTGTGGCCATTGCGATCTTCCGCATCCTGTCGATGCTGTCGCTGCGCTACATCAACCACACGAAGAGATAAATATTTGGGCCGCATAGGTAGCACTACAACATTGTTTCACTACAGCGATTAGAATAAAATAACTTCATCTTCACGAAAGAGTTTGTGTTCAAAGGTTTGACGACGGGCTTTTCCGAAAGCCGCTTTTGCTTTGCGCTGCTACTGTACGTATACTAATTTGAAAGGACTTGGTGCAAAGTAGTATTGCCAATTTCGCGTTAGTCTTGCACATCGTGGGCTGAGATTGAGCTTGTTAATCAGCGAGGTATTTCCTGAAACTGTAGACGAACAATCTGAACCGCGGGAACTCCACGGACAAACAGAAGACCAAGACAGATAGGATAAGGAATTGGCAAAAGGCGATCGCTCTTGCTTACCAAAGGAATGGGGTCGCCGCTTGACTGCTATCCGAGGAAAGTTTTATCGCCGGCAAACGCTTTTTGTCTTTGTTGTTGACGGCGGGGTCTTTACACTATTCTTGTTCGTTGGCGCAGCTGTCGGTGCTGTCTCCATTTCTTCTGCTGTCTCTAATTGCTTGGTGTCTGGCTTGGATACGCACCAGTGAGAGACTGTCAAGCCTGCCGCAGTGCGGATGCTGACAAGCAAGCTGCCGACGGTGTAGCAGCAGAAAACTAAGTGCGGCGTCATTTGAAAGCTTTGCACAACGGCGGGGTGAAACAACGCTCTCTTTCTTCTTTCTTCTTTCTTCTTTTTCTTTCTTCGACAACCAACAGACATAACTAACTTTCACTGAATTTTCACTTTTACACTCACGAGTTAGACCCCTCTGCGCACGTCAAGACTCGGCTCCTAGTGAACGTGGGATTTGATGCTGGTGCCTACGGCGACTCCTTGCTCGTCGGAATTCTTTCTTTGTGTAGTGAGGTATATTGCTGTCACTTGTTGGAAATTGCATCGGTGACATGCTGCAACGCTGACAGCATTGAAGGATATTATCTACGTTGAAGGATGTCGCCTTAGTCACCCGCCCAAACTGAGATAAGCGCCCGGATAGCGCTACGGAGCATACTTGGAGCACTATGGCGCGGGTCACATGTATGGGAAGCGGTTGAAGCCCGCTTAATTGTTTGCTGGAGCTTACGGATAGCGAAGCTAACATTCTAATCTCACTTTTACTTTTCCTTTCAACTCACGACTCTCGTCATACAGATCAAGTGCGTCTTCCAATATCACTTAGCTAGCTAACGACCTTGCTCGCGGAATTGCCACTGCCGTATAACACTTCGTCTCCAATCAGTCTGCTACGGCATTACTGATCTTCTCGTTTACTCCAGTAGCGGCGATGATGGGGGCTCATGGGTACTCTGGTATCGCGTATCGCTCGCGTGCTTGGTGCTGTCGTTGCTGTTTGCTGGCAACGGTGGTGGTACTGACGTCTTCGCCAGAATTGCCACCCGGTGGTTGCAAGGTACCAAACGCCCCCTAAGGATGCCGTTGGTGCTTTCTTGCTGTTGTTGGTCGCGGTGATGATGGTGTGCCTTGGCGCGCTGATGGAGATGCCGCCGCCGTGTTGTCGGACACTTTTGCTAGCTTCGCATGCTAGTGCTGAAGATTGGTCATGGCGTGGTGGTGGCGCAATGGCACGCTGGTGTCGGCGACGCCGTCCGACGCCGGGCGTATCAAATCTCTTCGACACCACTGCGAGTCAGTCCTTTGAAGCAAGAGCGATCGCCTTTGCCATTCCTTATCCTATCTGTCTTGGTCTTCTGTTTGTCCGTGGAGTTCCCGCGGTTCAGATTGTTCGTCTACAGTTTCAGGAAATACCTCGCCGATTAACAAGCTCAATCTCAGCCCACGATGTGCAAGACTAACGCGAAATTGGCAATACTACTTTGCACCAAGTCCTTTCAAATTAGTATACGTACAGTAGCAGCGCAAAGCAAAAGCGGCTTTCGAAAAGCCCGTCGTCAAGCCTTTGAACACAAACTCTTTCGTGAAGATGAAGTTATTTTATTCTAATCGCTGTAGTGAAACAATGTTGTAGTGCTACCTATGCGGCCCAAATATTTATCTCTTCGTGTGGTTGATGTAGCGCAGCGACAGCATCGACAGGATGCGGAAGATCGCAATGGCCACAAACACGTAGCCGAAGTTCGCCCAGCGGTCATCGTAGTTGTAGCTGAACGTCGACTCGATGTAGCCCTTGACCGTCGTGTGCGAAATCGTCACCGGCGTCCCCGACAGCGGCTGGCAGCCGAGGTGCGATCCCACATTCTCGTACTGACCCAACGTCTCGTTCCACGTCGGCTCTTCCGGGCACTGACAGAAGGCCAGCGATGCCAGGATCGAGGCGTGGGCAAGCTGAATTGCCATGATGCCAGTGGAGCTGCTGCCTCCAAGGATGAGGATCGTCTCCCCTTGCAGAGGTTGGCGTGCTCAAAGATGGCCTGGTAGCTGGTAAGAGCTACACCAGCGAGACCTGCAGCCTGGTCAAAGGTCAACTTGGTGGGCTTAATAGCAACAACATGCTCTTGCATGACCAAAATTCGGCCATGGCGCGGTGACTATTCATTGGAGCGTGGGTGAAGACTTGGTCGCCTACTTTGAGGCGCTTAGTGGCATTGCCGACTTCGACGACGACTCCAGCGGCATCGCAACCGATTCCGAAGGGGTTGTCAGCTGATGGACTGCCCAGCATAGCAACAAACACGCCACCGAGGCGGACGAGGTCCACGGCTCACAGCAGCACTGACGACTTTGATGCGGACTTGATCGGGGAGTAGCGGTTCAGTTTTGACGGCCGGATTGAACGTGACTTTCTTCTGCCCGTAGCTTTTGAATTGGTACGCGCGGTAGGTTTCAGGGATTTGCATTGCAGCGTTTGAGGAGGACTTGGATGTTGTGAGCAACGTGAATTGAGGAATGAGCTTTGAGGAATGAACCTTGCTGAAAAGCTTTTAGCTTCGGTGGTCGAATTAGACGTCCCATCAACATGTATCAAGCACTTCAACTAGACAGCCAATCACAGCGCAGTTATGAAAGTTTACGTGACCGGCAGCGTCAGTCATGCCGCCCCATCATCCACTTCGGCAGCGTGCCGCATCATCTGCTACGGCTCCTACGGCGCAGCGTTCACTTGGACGACGAGCTTGCCGCGAGCATGGCCACCTTTCAGCTTCGCCAGCGCCTGCGGGAACTCCTCGAACGGATACACCGAGTCGATGACTGGGACCAGTTCGCCACGCTCCACGAACTTTGCGATGGCCGCGAGATTCTCGGCGCTTGGACGGGTACTGAAGAACCCGACGTTCTTGACGCCGAAGTCGGACTCCACGGGGTCTTTCAAGGGTGAGAGCGTCATGAATCGACCCGTGTCCTTCTTCAGAGCCTGCTGCGCGTGGTTCCAAGCGTCTGGCTCCACACCGCAGTTGTAGACGACGTCCACCGAGTGCTGGTCCAGCACGTCCGTCCACTTCTCGACGTGGTAGTCGATCGTTTGGTCCGCGCCGAGACTCTTGACAAAGGCGGCGTTCTTGGCGCTAGTGGTGGCAACGACTCGAGCGCCGATAGAGTGGGCAAGTTGAAGTGCCATCATGCCAGTGGCACAGCTCCCTCCGAGAATGAGCAGAGTCTCTCCTTCTCCAGCTTGGCGTGTTCAAATAGCGCTTGGTAGCTGGCAAGACCGACACCCGAAAGACTGGCCGCCTGGTTGAAGGTCACGTCGCGGGGCTTGATCGCCACGACGTCCTCCTGCACGACCAGGTAGTCGGCCATGGCGTCATGGGACTTGAACGGCACCGTGGTGTACACTTGATCGCCGACCTTCAGACGTTTGGTGTCGCTGCCGACTTCGACAACAATCCCTGATGCGTCGCTGCCGATGCCGAAAGGATTCTCAGCGGAGGGGTCGCCGAGCATGGGAGCGAACAGTCCGCTCAGCATCTTGTTATCGGCGGGGTTGATGGCAGCACTAACGACCTTGATGCGGACTTCGTTGGGGAGAAGAGACGAAGTTTGCACGGCCGGATTGAGTTTCAGCTCGTTCTCTCCATAGCGTTCGTACTGGTAGGCGCGGTAAGTGTCAGGGACTTTCATTGTTGGCTCTCGTCTGTCACTCGCAGAGACAATTGGAGAATGAACTCGAGTGCACGCCTCGAAAAGCCTTTTGCTCCATGAAAGACGTGCATCAACACGTGAGGATGGTGCTAGTGATTGCTGCAGCGCGGTAGACAGCTTCAACAAGTGTTCTGACGTCGGTAGGACTGAGATTAGTTCCCTAGGTGTGGCTCGTGTTTCACTACGCTAGGTAAGTAGCTCTCGTCTCGAATTGCGGCGAGCTACTCACCTGAATCACGAGCTTCCCAGGCGCGTGTCCGCTCCTCAGCTTCGTCAGCGCCGACAAAAGGTCTTCAAACGGATAAACCGAGTCGATGACCGAGACCAACTCGCCGCGCGCGACGAACTTGGTGATCGCATCAAGATCATTTGCATCTGTGCGCGCAATGAAGAAGCCAATATTTTTGGTGCCGAACTTGGCAGGCTCCACGGGCTCTGTCTGTGGTGACAGCGTCGCAAATGGACCCGTGTTTTTCTTCAAAATGAGCTGAGCGTGCTGGTTCCAAGCGTCTGCCTCCACACAACAGGCGTAAATGACGTCCACAGAACGGTGCTCCAACACTTCCCACCATTTCTCGGCGTGGTAGTCGACGACTCGGGCAGCTCCTAGGTCCTTGACAAAGTCGGCATTTTTGGCACTGGTTGCAGTGATGACTTTAGCACCAATGGCACGCGCGAGTTGGATTGCGACGGTGCCTGTGGCGCTACCACCGAGAATGAGCACGGTCTCTCCCTTCTGTAACTTGGCGTGCTCAAACAGAGCCTGGTAGCTGGTAAGAGCTACAAGAGGAAGACTAGCAGCTTGGTCGAAGTTCACGTTGCTCGGCTTGATGCCAACGTAGGCTTCTTCCACGACAGCGTAGTCGGCGATTGTGCCTCATGGTGTGCGCCATGGCGTAGACTTGGTCGCCCACTTTCAGGCGCTTAGTATCTCGTCCAAGCTCGACGACGATGCCAGCGACATCACTACCGATGCCAAAGGGGTTCCCAGGCGACGGTTGTTTAGGAAATAGCGCAGCGAGCTGCCCGGATTGCGACTTGTAGTCTGACGGATTGCAGGCAGCACTGGTGACGTTGATGCGGACTTGGTCGGCCGCGAGTTCAGGTTGCTTCACAGACGATCGAAGCTGCAGCTCCGTCTCGAGAGACCCATAGTTGTCGTACTGGTAGGCTCGGTAGGTGCCAGGCACTTGCATCTTCGGTGGTACTGGCAGGAAATTGGAGAATGAGCTATCGGTTAGGATAGTGAGCAGTAATGAAGAACTATTGGTGTGCTTGCGTAACTAGTAGTCGAAGTGCAAGATACTTTTGACGATTGAAGCAGTTGAAGCGCATCAATTATTACGTATTCGTGCCGGGGATGCATGAGCTCGGATTCCTAGCCGCTAGTTCACTACTAGGAGCACTGACGGCGAGCTGTTGACCTGGACGACCAGCTTCCCACGAGCATGCTTGCTCTTCATCTTCGTCAACGCCTGCGGAAGGTCCTCGAACGCGTAGACACTGTCGATCACAGGGACCAACTCCCTTTCTCGACATACTTGGTGACTTCGTCCAGGGTCTCAGCGCTGGGACGAGCGAGGATCTTGCTAATATTCGTTGCGCCAAACCTCGCTGGTTGGGGTGGTTGCTGTGGCATCAGCGTCACGAAGCGACCCACGTCTTTCTTCAGTATCAACTGCGCGCCGTCAGCGCTCCAGGCGTCTGGTTCCATGCCACAGTCGTAGATGACGTCCACCGAGTGAGTCTCCAAGACATCCGACCATTTTTGCGAGTGGTAGTCTACAACTTGGTCGGCTCCAAGGCTCTTGACAAACTCAGCGTTCTTGACACTGGTGGTAGCAATCACTCGAGCGCCCACAGCGTGAGCGATCTGGACACCGACAATACCAACGGCGCTGCTACCTCCAAGGATGAGCACCGTCTCACCTTTCTCCAGCTTTGCATGCTCAAATAGAGCCTGGTAGGAGGTGATTGCCACAAGGGAGACTAGCAGCCTCCTCAAGTTTCTTCGGTTTGGAGGCTACGACGTCCTCATCCAGCACGACGTAATCTGCCATGGTGCCGAACGCATCGAACGACGTCATGGTGTAGACTTGGTCACCTACGTTGAGGCGGTTGGTCTCACCACCGACTTCCAGGACGACACCAGCACCGTCAAACCCGATGCCGAAGGGATGATCGGCATCGGGTTTCTTGCCGATGAATAACTCGCCACGGTATTTCACCAGGACGTAGTTAACGGGGGTTAATCGTCATGGTGGCCGACGTCAGGACAGTTCACCGAGCGAAGGTGGAGTTCCTTATCGAGGGGCCGTAATTTAGTACTGGGACGCGCGGTAGGTCTGCGGCACGTGCATTGCTAGAGGTTGTTGTTTGGGGATCGTGGTTCTTGCGTGCAAGTTGGAGAGTGAATTTAATCAGCGCAGTGGATGTAATGATTATTGTTGAGATTGCATTTTTGAAAGTATCAACGCAATCGGAATCTACTCGGTACATCACTGCAAACACGAAAGCATAGCCGACAATCAAAACTGTAATCACTTGCAGCAGCCATGAACATTTCTAACCACCTTGGAAACTCGAGACGATGAGCTACGCCCATCTGGTGTTCTTTCACATGATCTGATGTCTGATCCCAATGAGTTGGAGGAAATTCTACTTTCTGATGGATTGCTGTGCTGGAGTGTGGACTCGACGCTTTCGAAGCGCAGTAGCTACTACTGCTAGTAGTAAAATAATATAGCTGTGTACAGTTTCTAAGTTGGTTCAGACAAGGAGTACTACTCGGCTTGTATTCTTCGATAACAAATAATTGTGCTTGTTGCGGTGGGTATTCAACAAACTCAAACGTTTCCTCCTCTCCGATGCATCTACACCGCTGCACGAATAGCAGCGAGAATCTTCTTGTGGTGCCACTTGCTGTAGTAGTTGGCACCGCGAATCACTAGGAGCAACCTCGTGGTTTTCCTATTCGCCTTAGCGAACAAGTCGTCGGGGCTTACGTTCTTCAGCAGGTAGCTCTTCCAGTTCCAGACCGTCTTGGCGCCCTTCTTCAAGTTCGCGTGGATGGTGAAGCGGGCCAAAGCGCGTTCTTCTTTATCCTGGTAGTCCAGGTCATTGGCCTCGGCAGTGGTCTCAGAGCGCGCCTGTCGCCCTCAAAATTGTAGTCTTCAGCCAAAACGTCGGTCACCCCGGAGTCTCTATCCGCAGCAACATTGACGCTGGCAAAGACGACTACAAGCAACAGGAACAAATAGCACAATCCGCGCATTTCTTCTGATCGACGCTCGAGCGACTGTGGCGAAGAAAGGTTGTCAGACTGCAACAACAATTCGGTTGGACCGAAAGCGACGTATTGCGCTCTTGTGTTTCTCCATCCTTGTGTGTCGCCTGCGCAGTAAACTACTGTATCATGGATACCAGAGCCGACAGCAGTGTTATTTAATGGTTATTGTCCAATTCACCACTCAGGCAACACCAGTGACAGCTAAAACACTTTGGCAGCCACATGTTCTACTTCTACTGCCAGTCGTGGCAATCTTCTTCGTTGTAATTCCAGCTGCCGTCATCTGGCCCTCCACCGCGATGACCCCTTCGTTCGTTCATGGTCGACTTTTGAGGAGGAAATTGAATTGATTAACTGTTTAGCGGATTTCTCGTCTTAAGGTGATAAGCTACCTATCCGTGAGAGTTACATTCGTGTCGTCCACATGTGGTGCATCGGTTCCGGGATATTGTTTGCTGGCGGATCAAAGCCAAGTTTTTGCAGCACGCGGACCACAGTAGCGCGGTTGCAATGAAGTTCATGTTCGTGTTGGTAGAGGAATTGGTGGTGCATCTTGAACGAGTTCAGCAGATTGAGAATATTTGGCACTTCAGCTGTTGTTTCCTGGAAATGAATGTCGTTCCTGAGCCGCCATGTTGCATGAAACACAATCGCTGTGTAGATCCTCCATAGAAGTATCAGTTCTTTGTGCTCACTTCTCCAGTTCCTACGAAGGTCTTGTAATCTTGGGAAGAGCAGCAACCTCCAGCTTAGATCGACGCAAAAGAACGTTGACCACCGGCTCCATAGTTCGCTCCACATTGGTTCTAATGACGGGCACGTGAAAAACAGTGTTCTACCGTTTCGATCTCCTGGCATTCCGGACGAACGCAGTTTTGGATGGTAGGATGTAGTTCTCTGAGGAAGTATAGTCGTGAACCGACTGTGAGGTCTCCGAAGCACATTCGTACTATCACATCATGAATTACCGGCAGTAGATACCCACGTAGATAAATTACACTGGACAAGGTCTCATGAATTCTTTGTCAAGGACACCCCAGGTCTTCCATCGGATGATGCATCCACTCCGGAACTTGCTGGAGAATCACCTTCCAATCGTGCGATCGCAAATTTGGGAAGAATCGCGTAGTTGGTTCTGTTGGGAGACAGCTGCTTAGCTTGATTGCAAATATCGGTGGTGAACTCGTACTTCTTACTTCCTCCATTCCTCCTGCGTCCGGATTCGGTAGTAAGTGATGAAATAATCGGCTCATTTGATGGTAGAGCACCAAAATGTCATGCGGAAGCACTTTCGTTCCAAGTATTGGATGAATCTCGGAGCAGACGTCCCTGAAAAATGCCGTTGAGGACGGCCAGCTTGGTTGACTTTTGAGGGACCACAGTTAAAACAACTCCAAGGACAGGGTCAAAAAACTTTTCTGTCGTCATGTGCAGAGAAGTGGAAGCAAATTGATGACTGTTTCTAGAACTATAGGTCGCTTGCCACGGTTAAGGACAAGTTAAAGTTGGGAAACATGTTCGGGGATAAACTCAAGTGGTACAACAACTATAAGTTCTACTAAAATTTTTGAAGATATATGAAGGCAGACTGGACGAGATGTTGCGGAATGATGTCTCGATCAGCAACCTGTGGTATCTTCTTGGGCTCAATAAAACCACTAGTGCCAAGGCGTTCAAGGAATCCGCGCAGTCAAAATGTACATCAACTATGTCAACATGTTCGACGACAACATGATCAAGAACGGACAGATCCCGAGCCCCAAACTTGCCGAGATGGTTACCACACTCAATGCTCGATTTGCACCGTGAAGACCCGAACAGTATGTGAAGGCAATGGACTTGACGGGAAACGGGGACGGACTTGACGAGCCACGTCAACTATCACTACTTTGAGAATATCTGAATGGTGTGAGTACATTGATTCGGAGGAGCTAGAGCAAAGAGTAAAATCGGGCGTGAAGATAAGGGACATTACTGCTTACTTGAACCATGTCAAGAAGTCTTTGCCAACGAGTGTTTGGTTTGCGATGGTTTTGTTCGCTTTTGCGTTTCCCCATCCCCGTTTGTCGTATGCACTACGGTATAAACTACATCGTACGTACTACTACGAGGGACTAGTATAGTATGCGTCAGCAGCACATTATTCTACCGGTGTTTGTGATAGTCTTCGTTGCTGGACTTACAAATGCGGCGATACGAACCAAGAAGTCAACGCTAATATCGATTTCAGATAATTTAAGCCCTTCGCTTAATCAAAGCCGAAATCTTAAGAGTTACCGGCAAAGTGAGGGTAAAGATTCTTGGCGACTTACTGCAAAAGTAAGTGCGGCCAAGAACGCCAAAGAGTTGAGTTGAAATGATTTGATTAACTAGTTAGCGGATTCTCTCGTCTGGAAGGTGTAGCTTAGACAATCTATCTAATCAAGAATCCCTTCGCAGAATTCAGTTAAACTCGCGGGATCCAAATACTCTGCGGCCGTTCTAGAAGAATGTCCTTCGGAGGATCAAACCCCAATTGCCGGACTAGTTCTGCAATCGATGAGGAATCGCAATGAAGATCCGTCGCATGCTGGTAAATGAATTGGCAGTGCATCTTAAAGGAACTTTGTAGATTAGCAACGTTAGGCATTTTCTGCCTCCGTCTCACAGAAATGAATGTCGTTTCGCAATCTCCATGTGGCGTGGAAAACAATAGCAGTTTGCACTTTCCAAAGAAGCAGCAATCTTTTTGCTTCTCTCTCCATCTTGTGTGGATATCTTGTAGCTTTGGAAAAAGCAACAGCCGCCAGCTTAGAGATGGTCGGAAGACTGATGACCACGGAGCCCACAATTGGCGCCACATTTCTTTCAAGGCTGGGCACGTATAAAAGCAGTGCAAGAACGCCAAGGAGACAGCGCGGTGGAACCAGATGGACAACTGGTTCAAGGAAGCTAATCCTCCTGCTATGATCAAGAAACAATTACAATTGGGTGATAAGTATTGCGCTAGACTCAAGATCGACAGC